>JANRGW010008693.1:0-42576 GCA_024733675.1 Psilopsiagon aymara | reverse complement strand
AAGAAATTCTTTACTGTAAGGGTGGTGAGGCACTGGAATGGGTTGCCCAGGGAAGCTGTGAATGCTCCATCTCTGGCCATGTTCAGGTTGGACAGAGCCTTGGGTGGCACGGTTTAGTGTGAGGTGTCCCTGGCCATGGCAGGGAGGTTGGAACTCGATGATCTTAAGGTCCTTTCCAACCCTAACTATTCTATGATTCTATTAAATTCTTACTTGGACAGATAGTCTTCAGTTCATATTGGTGGCTTTGGTGAGAGTCCCTGCATGAGTGAGATGTGCAGAATTAGGTATTTATGACCCAGCTTTCTTTGTATTCAGATTTATCAGACAGGCTCTTCAGGGTACTTGGATCCTGCAATTTTTTGTTTTGCTTTAAATAAAGCAAACCAAACACAAATAGGGAGTCCTTTTTTAATTTTTCAATTATTAAACAAGGGTACTGTGAAATTGAGTAAGTTTATAGATAGCTGGATACAGTGGATGGAAGGTGGTAGCATCTTAAATCCAAGCTCTTTTATTTACTTTATTTTATCCAAGCTCAGTGGTGACTCATTACATGCCTTTGTTAACTGATTATTTCAGTGGGTGAAAGGTTGTATAAAAGTTAATCTAAAAAGTGAACACTAAATCTAAGAAATGCTTTAAGGGAGTTGGAGGAGCCCGAAGTTAGAAAGTTAGGGAGAGGAAGCAGAAAGGTAGAAAATGGAGCAGAGCAAGCATGGGTTCTTAACACAGTCATTTTTAAGAGATATTTATGTGGTGTGATTAAACAGGAGCAGCTGACAGCCTTCTAACTGCATGAAGTCTGCACCTCTGATCTCTGTGCAAACTTCACTGACTGCACTGAGAAATTATATTGTGGAAATGAACATTAAACTTTTCCCAGGCTTCATCTGTTACTTTGTTGTTTTCTTTCTCTGCCAAAGTTGACTGGTATATAATTTTACGTTTTAATATCTGATCTGCATTTCTGCATTGTGCTAGCATACCTTAAGAAGAAAGCCCAAAACCTTTCCTTAAGTTGCATTGCATTGCAGGTACACTGCAGTCACAGTGGAAATCTCTCCTGCTGAACACCACCACGGGGTCAGCAGCAGCATTTCCTGCCAGTCTGTATATGTGCGTGGTCATGTTCTGGTTATTGAGCTGACAAGCCTTTATGTTTTTCTTACTCATACTTTCTTTAGGTGATTGTTTCTGCACTGCTCTCTGCTGCTTATTCAGTCTACTGCGTGGTGTAGCCAGGAAACTCTGAAGCTTTGTTCAGTATATTATTTCCGTCATTAAGCTTTCTTTCAATGACAGTATCTGTAAATATGTTTATCTGGGTGCTACTTCTTTCTCTGATCACAAATAATTTTGATGTTGATGCTTGTTATTTGTTGAAAGTCCAAAGGATTTTTGTATTACAGATAAATTTATCTGTCATATATAATTTCTGCCCAAAACATTCACTGTCTACAAAAGCATTTAATAATAATTC
Organism: Psilopsiagon aymara; assembly: GCA_024733675.1. NCBI lineage: Eukaryota > Metazoa > Chordata > Aves > Psittaciformes > Psittacidae > Psilopsiagon > Psilopsiagon aymara. The sequence continues at coordinate 41,093 of JANRGW010008693.1, read as the reverse complement.
TGAAGTAGAAAAAACATATTTTCCAAGGGACTTTATGCAGTTCTAACATTATAATGCTCTGTAAAATTGCAAATATAGATTATTTTTTGAATGAAGCAGAAATTACTGCATGCCTTTTTTTGCAATTCTTTTACAAATTTGGCACCGCATTTCTTTGTCGCCATAAAGTACTTGATTCTAGCTATGAGTAGCAGTCAGCCTGCCTGCTGTCAGCTCTCCAAAGAAGAGCCACTATATGCGTATTTAATGTTTAGAATATTTTTGTGTAAATTTTGATAGTTGAAATACTAAGTTTCAGCACCGAGATAATTATTTCTGACACAGCTGTAGTCTTTTTCTCTGAATCACATCTAGTCAAATATCAAATTTTTGAGAAACAAGGTATGTGAAATTTATTCTGCTCAAATCTATCTACACAGTCATAAAAGAAGATCAAATAAAAGTTTTAAAATACACAAATTGTGTGCTTAGAAATGTACTCAGTCTGGAAGTCTAATACTGCTGAACTCGAGAGCAGCCGCTCTGGTGTGGTTGAAAGGAAATATGAAAATGGGAAGAACGGGGAAATGTAGAACTGAGTAGAGGGAAAAACAGCCTGGAAGTTGTGTGGTTTAATTCAGATTATTTTCTCTTCTTTTTAAACATCTCACTGAAGGAAACAAGTAATACCGTATCTTGACCAAACAGCTATTGGTTATGAAAAGTAAATATGCTGAAAGCATGGTGGGGAAGAGGACTGCAGAGCTGAGACAGGTCTCTTCAGTGTCATCGTAAGCTGGCATCCGCAGAGACCTGGTAGAAGGCTTCAGGAGTTGAGGTTTTGATCGTATACTGGTCTCGTTGGTGAATTGTGCCCCCAGCATCCCTGGTTTAACATTGTCTACATAGTAAGTGCCAAAGGAGGCAGGCATCTGAACTTCAGATTATATGCTGTTTCAAGCAGGTGCTGGACTTTTGTTATCAATCTCTGCAGCAAGTGGGAGTGGACTTGTGGTGGTGTTACTGTGAGGAAGAAGAATCCAGTCGTCTGCTGTGTGACTCTGCTCTCCTGTCCATCTTCCTGGCATCTTCATCCAGCATTGCAGCTTACACCATGTCATCAGATCATGCTTAGAGTGTCTGCAGTTGCTCATACCTGGTTTTTGGTCATACATGTTTCTAGCTATGTATTTCCTAGTGCATGCTCAGGTTATGTGAAAAATGCATCTAATGCAGGTTGTCTGTACTCTGGATGAAGATAAGCACCAAACTGGAAAAGGGCTTTTTAAAGATTAGCAACTTGGGTGTATTACATTTATCTAGATGAGAAAGGATTCCTCCTATGTCAATGTTGAGACTCATGTATAAAATGCAGAATGAGGACAGCTTTTCTTAAATGAAAATACGTTACTTCAGTATGTATATATACATATAAAAGTTTTAAGTTACTGCTTTAAATAATCAGAATAACTGTCCTTTGCTATGCAAACCTTGTCCTCATTATTGGGCTAAAATAGCATTCATAAGGCAGTTGTGACACGTAGCATGGTTTTGGTTACAGGGCAGTAACAGGTGCAGTTTTGCTATTGGCATTGCATAAAAAAACCCAGGAAAACAGAGGAAAAGAACATCAGCACCAGCTAGGCTTTTTTGTTTGTTGTAATGGACACCCAGTTTCTTCTGTTATCGTTGGTAGATGTCTAGGGAGAAGATAATCATAAACTGCTGGCGGTCAGTCAAGCCATGTATTAAGCATGCATCAGCCTCTCAAAACCAGGATCTAGATACAAGTTAGTATCAAGTTAGTGGATGAATTGGAATGCACACTCTTTGATTGGAAGGAGATTTGGCTCTTGTACTGAAATAGGACAGCTTGGAGGCAGGATTTAGGTAAAGGTATACTTGTTTCTCAAAACCTACTGTTGACATGGACCTGGATTCGGTCATCCAAATAATGGCTGCAGCAGAGGAAATGGCTCTTCTAAATGCCAGATTATACACCTTTTCTTCACCTTTCTGTCAGACACAGCTGTCTCTTCTTCTTGTTTACATACTTTTCTGTAGTTCCAACAAATATTTTTTTAAGAGTAGTTTGTGGCAAAACCTAAGATTGCACTTCACTCCCTGTGCTTGAGTCATTGTAAGTGCACTGACATTGGTGGTAACTTCCGTTATTCACTAGTGTGAAGGAAAATGATCCCTGTCAAATGGCTGTTAAAGACTAAACAAAACAAAACCTTTATAAGAAAAAAAAAGTTTGTTTTTAATTTAAATAAATCTTTTTTTTTTTTTTTTTTTCTATCTTTGTTGCTTTAGAAACTATATGCTGTAGGAGAAGAAGAAAAGCTGTGTGTGACAGCTTTGAGATGCTAGGCTTGCTACTTCTTGACAGTTTTGTGACCGTGTTTGCTGGTTTTGGACTGCAAGCCTTTCAGTAGCTTCCAAGACCCTGGCACTAGATGGAGCTTTAATGTACTTGCACTTAGAAGTGTATTAAGTTTAACCACAAACTAAAACCAGGGAAGAATAAATTAAGATACACTCGCCTGCTGCTACATTTACAGTGCCCTTTTCCCATTTTGTTAGCAGAGTGGTGTAAATTATAATTTAAATTTAATTTCAATTAAAATCGAAGTATTGCAGCGGGATCTGCTTGATCTAGTAGGTTCTTTATAATCACTCTTACTAACACCCTTTAATGTACTCTCAGGCTCATGAGAGAAGTTGCTGGAAGTTAGATTTGCTGTAAATGTGCTTCATGTTGAAGCTAATGACTGGTCTGCTGAATAAAGGTAATGCCGTTTTCTGAACAAAGTTCCTGATTATATTTCAGGATGGGGTGGGGGTGACCAAGCCTTCTGTTTGCTCTGCTCATTCAGTAGTGCATTTGCATTTTTACTTCATGCTACCAAAGCCAACAATTCAGAATCATCTGTTATCAGTCACTTCATTTTTCTCCATGTGTTACTCTTGAAAATATTGAACAAATAGAAACAAATAAAAACCAGCTTTGAAACTGTAGTGTTTAATACTCTTCATTTAGCAAGCACCACATCTCCCAGGCTGCATGGCACAGATCAGAAATTTAAGACTATCTCTGCCTTCCACAGAAATAACTGGAAGTAGATTTGTTTTTTTTCTGGGGTGCCGGTGTTCTTATCAGCATGAGACTGCTTCACTCCAAACCATTATCTAGACACTGAAGTAGCAAGTATGTAATCAGTTTCTACTCACAGCCCCTCTGCCATTTTATTAAATGGTTTAATATAGTAAACCAGGAGATACATACTTAAGGAAAAAAATCAGAAGGCATACCATGCTCAGACCACTGGAGATTATAAGAAGACGATTGCATATAGCATCTCACTCCCATTGCCTTCTCAGGGTCCAGTCCTTCAGTGTCTTTCACCTTTTACAGGCAGGACTGAGGGACTCCACACATACCACAGAATGAAAAACCTTTGTAGAAAACTGTACATGAATGCAGTATTGCCAATATGAATAAAAGCTCGTATTTCTGGAAGACTTCTACTTTACTACTGAAGTGTTAGGGAACCATATTATTTAAGGCAGCCTACATGTGGTGCTGTAGATGACAGGGTTTGCATATGGCAATGTGATTACAGTACTGGCTGTACAGAGCAGGGGAACACCACAAACAGCTTTCATAAGAAGACCCTGCTGCAGAAAGTAATTTTATAAGGGTGTTTTGTAGTTGACCTGGCAAAATTTTAGTTGCTGCTTGTAACCAGATTAAGTGTATTCAAAGTCATAATCTCCATATGTGAATCTCAAGTGAAGTCAAGATTAGGTATCTTTTAAGAATTTGTTCTTACAAAGTTGTTACCAGTTGCATTCAGTCTGTAAAATGTCATTACTACTGGTTTCAAGGGAAGTAGTTTGCCACACTTTGAAGACAGAAGGAAGCAGTATGAAAGAATACACTGATACCCAATTCCTCATGCATCTGGAGAGCAGTGAGAAGTTGTAATTTCTGGTGGCATCTCTGATACAGGGCATGAAAAGGTTGAATATAATTACTTCTTTACACTTTCATTTCATTTTGCAAAAGTAGCTTGTAAAGTTACTAAGGATCAAAGTTGCTGGAGCATTCTTTGCTGTATTTGGCAGCTGCTCTGCTGTTGTGCATGTGGACACTCTTCTGTTAAATGGGTAGATGTGGCTGGTAAGATGTCCTTTGGCACAATATAGGAAGTATATCTACAGAAATAAGTGTGGTAAAATCTGCACAGTGCGTAAAATGACTTCCGTTTCTTTTTTAGATGTTCTTTTATCTCATTGTCGTATGTACTAATTAATGTAGCTGGACAATTTCTTCCTTTGCAAGAGGAAAAGAAGATGCATACATTTTCAAAGATGGCTAAAGGATTTACCCACAAAGCTGCCTCTGGCCTAAAGATTTGGGAAAGTTTCTCCTTTGAAAATGTGGAGGTTAGATATTAGATCAGATGTAGATGTTCAAATAAATAATTGTAATCTCTGAAGTCTGAATATATCTTGGCAAGTAAACTAAGCAGGTTCAGGGAATGCAGAACAAAGGAATCTGTGGTGACTAACGACTGATTAGTTTATACAGAGTATGACAGCAAGACCATGTTTGTCCACTGCATTGCTGTTCTTCATTGAATTACTCCCGAGGGCGTAGTTTGTGCCCTTGCTTTAAGAAATTCTTGACAAGCATGTGCTTGTCTGCACTGCTGAGTTTTTAGTGTTCCCTTTAAATGTGGGTATGCAAAACTGCAGACACAATTCCAGTGTTGTTTATGCCAATGCCGCAAGGAGAGTTAAAGTCACCACCTTGTTCCCTCTTACTACATTGCACTTGCTCAAGCACAGCCAGCAGCTGCAGAGCGGTAGGGCAAACTGAGACTTAACTCAAACAAGTCCCTTCCAACCCTAACCATTCTGTGATACAGTTTCACAGGAAGAAAAAGAATCTGTGATAAATAAACTACTCAGAATATTCCTTACTAAATGCAGGGTTCAGGCTAATGAAACCAAGCCAGGAAGCAGCACCTCTGATGGTGTAAACCCAAAGTAATCCTATAACATTGAATGGAACTAGTCCGGAGCAGTATGTGTTAGCATACTATGGGAGGGAACCTCTGCCTTCCTGATAATTATTAATTCTTATTAAAATCTCTGCTTGCCCATTTTTTTGTATTGTTTTATTTACCTGCTGCATTAGATGCTTTTGGAGTTTGATGCATCAGACACTTGAGGACGATGCTCTTTACTAATACTGCTTCTGAAAAAGTATGAAGTTCTTTTGTTGTGTTGGCAGTCAGGCAGGAGGACAGCACTGAGAGTGAAAAGTAGAAAGGACAAACAGAGACATGTTCTTTAACCACCCAGGGCCTGGATCTGGTTCCTTGTGATGATACCACTCCTGATCTCCTAGTGATTCCTGATTCAACAGAACTAGGTCCACAGCAGCTGTGGCAACCAAACCACAGAAAGCAACTTATGACCTAAAGCTGAGGTTGCTCCTCTTCGAGTATTAATGGGGTGGGCTTTTTCCTTCTAGCAAGCTATGTTAAATGGCCAAGAAAAGAAAGCATAGCAACTGTTCTTTGATTATAGCAGTGCTTTGATACTTGCATTTTACTCCGACCTAATCTCACTAATAGGAAAAAAAAAACCAAACAAACAGAAGTTGGGAACTGAAATTATGACACTCCTATTTTTGCTATTAAAGCACTGATTTTTTTCTTTATTGCTTCACTACAAAATCTGACCTTGAATTCCAATCTTCTTCCAGGCCTATCTTTTCAGAGACTTTGCTTTGACCAGTAGGAGTACATGAATAGGACAGGCAGGATGCATGAGAGTCCTCTGAAAGGCATGCAGTTAGACATGGCCTGCAAAGAATGCACAGAAATTGTCATTGTGTTTTCACCTTCTTTTTGGTAGGTAAAGAAGGCTTTGTTTCTTTTGATAATTCTGTTGTTTATCTCAGGACTGCCTGTGATGCTCAGTGTGTGACATTTGAGGAAATTTTTTTGAAATCTTACACACAAACTTTACAGGTTTATTCTGTCATGTACCATTGCACTGGGTCTTAGACACCCTGCAGCCTTCCAATGAAGCAGGGCTTCAATTTCTATAATTAAAACAAATCAAAACCACTTACTAATTTAAAAAAGAAATACATTCAGTCACTTTGGTTCATCTTTATTACTCTTCAGTGAGCAAAAATCTTCTGTCTCTTACAGCTGAACATTAATAGGTGAGCAGGAAATAATTTTGTCACTACTTCTTGCATATGAGAGGCTTAGGCACAAAACAGACACTAGGCTGCTCTGCAGTGTTAAGGCTGATATGCTTCCCAGTATATTCAGAAGATCTGGGTCTCTCGAGACTGTAACTTCAGAAATGCTGACATTTGTGAGTTTAGACAGCTGATAAGCAGGAATGTTAGAGCTCTGGGTCCCTGAAGTGACTGAACCCTTCTGAAGACTTGTGAGAAAGAGGGTGTTAGAGCATGAACTGAGTTCTAAACAGAGCCTAGTCCAGCCTCCAATTGCTCTTCTCTCTGTGGTAGGCATTTTGTCTCTGTGTCTTCCCAGGTTATGTACCACTTGTGTTTGAGTTGTGCAGAATAGCTTGTGTCCAACAGTCTGCCAGGAGCACAGAAAGCCCTGTGTTGTGGATAACTCTCTGTCTGACCTTTTGTACTGAGCCTGTTACCAACATCTGGGAAAGGTCCCATCATCAAAGCTTTTTCTCTGTAGCAGAAGTATGTGTCTGCCTTAACAGTTTACTGGCCAAAGTAGGTGTGTTTGACTAACATACTGAATTGCTGAATTGTAGTAGTCATCTCCTCAGGCTTCATCCCCCTTTCTGGGGGGGTTCTCCTTTGTGTTTTCTTGAGCTGGATTGTTTGGGGGATGGAAGTTGGTGACCTCTGCCTGTGCTGGCTTCCCAAGGTATTTCTGGTGCCTCTTGCTACTACATGCCATGGATGCTTTTGCCTGCTCCCACGTGAATATAATACGAGATGCAGGGCAGAGGAACAGGAGAGTAGCAGCTCTTCTGTTCTTTAAAGGCCATTTAGCCTTTAAAGGGTTAAATACTGGTTTGCTCAGGCAGGTTTGTTTGTTTGCTTCTTCGTTTTTTCTGGTGGTGCCAAAACAAACGCATTTAAATAATTATAATATTTTCCCTATATTTCTTTTCATGCCATTTTTTCACAGACCCCACAGCAGTATTAACTGCCAGCTAGTGCAGTATATGCCAAATACAGTGGAGCATCTGAGTCTTACGTAATAATGCTGTGCAGAGTACCTTTTGTGTTTCTACCCAGAAGAGCTCCATGTTGCTGTGATTACCTTATCTTGATGATAGAACATTGGATTTTGGTTATTGTTGCAAGTGGAAAAAAATAGTGATTGATAGAGTAGAATTAATTTGCTTCACTACCAAGTTGTTACTTCTGATGGAACAGCAAGCTACATTGGGCAAGAGTATGTTAGGATGCAAAGATACTGCTGCCCCAGCACCTAGCACTATACAGGCCCTTGTTACAGAGAAGATCCTTTGTTCTTCAATGCATTAATGAGAAATTCCTTTCCACTTTCAGCTCTGATAATGGCAACTGTAACACTTGCTCCAGCAGCTGATCTAACTAAGGAAGCAGTGGTTTTGTGTGTTTCTTGGAGGCTAATGCAGTGCTACTGCTAAATCTTTCCAGCTCTGCCATGTTCATGCCAGAAAAAAGAGAGTATTTGATTTTCTTTTAAAAACAAACAATCTGACCACAAACCTTGCTTTTTGTGGTCTGCCCCTCATAAATGCTCTGGACTCCATTCAGTTCTTTCTACTGAATAATTTCAGCATAAGGCCCTTGTAAAGTTGGCTCTAAAATGGATGTAGTCCAAATCTTTTGTTTGTTAGTAAAGAACAAGTTATAGACAGTAGATCTTTCTTGTTTAATATGTATAAGCTCCTTTTACAAGCTCTATCCAAAGAGCATTCAGTTAATTACTCAAGGCATCTTGTTATTTGGAGCCACTGCTTGTAGGGGAAGTGAAACTGCTTTTGAGAAAGCGCAAGCAGTTCTTTCTGGCTGCTTTGTTCCCAGTCCTACAGCCCTGCTGAGCACTGCATGTTGCTCCCTCACCAACGGGACACCCTCGCTGTGTCTGATTCTCTCAGTGCTCCAGCCCAGGGGAGGAATAACTGACATCAAGCAAATGGCACCTAGGGCCGAAATTGAGCAGCATGAGAGGAGAGTTTGGGTGGCTGCTGGGGCAAGGGCAGCTGAGCTGACTTCTCTGCTTTCCTGTCTGGCCAGTCCTTTCCATGCTGTAGGAGAGCTGGGCAGGGATGCAGAGGAGGTGCCAGCTGCCGCAGGACACTGTATACTTGTTTTTTCCAAGGCAAGTCACCAGTGTTTTTAGATAAGTGCAGGAAGCTGGTGGTGATTCAGATCGAGGTCTAGGCGTAGCTGCCAGCTGATGGGCAGCCTTTCTGCTTCCAGCAGAGCCTGGCTGTTCCTGAAAGGGCTGGCACGTAGTTTTCCTGACCCCTTTTCCTAGCCCAGGAGGATGGCAGTTGCATCGTGCACCCTTAGGGAATGTCCCTCAGTGTCAGGAATCCCTGTGCCCTTCCTTGGGGGCCTAAGAAGGGGTATGCTGAGAAAGCCTGAGCCTGGTCAGGAGATAGAGAGGGATGTCATGGGCAGGTTGTGAGGGCTTCTGCCCTTCCATCACTGCTGTTGCTGCTCCCCTGTTACAGACCAAAAGGTTTCATGCTGCAAAAACACTGTAAGAGCTCCTCAGCCTCCATCATCCCCTGGCACTGGGCATGAGGAGTAGGGCAGAGTGTTTCTTCTTGCCCAAAGCCCATGATGCCAGCCTCGTGCTGCTGCTGACTCCCCTGCTGCCCCAGGCTGGCCCTGACTGCTTCATGACATCCAGGTGCTGCTGTGACCCATGGAGGTGACTGGCTCATGTGCTCTGGGCATGCAAGATAGGAACTGCTTTTCCTCATGTGCTGCATTAGTGCAGAAAGGAGAGACTTAATGTTAATCCCGTGGAGAGCTGGCGTAGGAGCTGCCTGTTAGGACCATGGCACAGCAATTAGACGTGGATGATTAGTGAGGGAGTACTGCGGCTCTGCTCTGGCGCCGCGGGAGCACATGTTCTCTGGTGCAGTGAGTGCAGCTGGGCCTGGGCCTGAGTCTTGGCTTTGGGTGGAGGCACAAGCCAGAGGACTGGCTCCCAGGGTTGCTGGTTTCCATTCCTGGCCCAGGCAGAGCATGGGTTAGTAGCCAAGGCAGGAGTCCAGAGTCCCTCTCCAGAGACATTGTGCAGCACTGCAGGAGTGAGGTGGGACCCTGCCTGTTGCCATGTCCTGCTGCCAGTGACCAGGGTTCTTTCCCTTCTCTCAGAGGGGCTCAGTCATGCTCGTGACCAGTGAATGCACAGGACAGAGCCACAGCAGCTATGGCAACAGCGAGGCATCACAGTGGTTGTGCTGTCAGAGTACAGCAGCTTTCACATCAGAAAGAAGAAAACATCCAATTGCAGAGATGGCTGCCCCTCTGTAAATAGCAAACCAAGTGACCTAATTCAGCACAGCGGCAGCTCCTTGGAGGCGTCCCTGAGCAGGCTCTGTGGCAGCCATGCTCAAGCTGACTCATCACTTCCAGCAAGGCAGAGATTGGAGCTTTCAGACCCTAAGGATTTCACTCTCTTTATTAATTTTAAATTGATTAAAATGAATTTTTAAAATACCAGGAGAGACTTGCCTAAAAAAATGGTTGTAAAAAATGAAAAAAATAGTCTGTGGGAGTTAACTGTGTGCTTAACAATCTGTGGCTCATGGAGCTGTGAGCACCCATTACAGCTTGGGAAGAGTCGTATCTCAGCTGTTATGTCCTGGTAGATTAGCAAAGATGGGATTAATCCATCATTATTATAAGAAAGTGACAATTATAAAGTGTCTTTGCCTATACCCAGCACAAACCCACTGGTGTCCTCATCCATGCCAGGGTGGTATTACATGCTTCTGCTCTCAGTTACAAGGCTTTGTCCAGAAGTCAGGGTCTCTTAGGGAAGTGCATCCCTACAGGAGCATCCTGTTCTCTCCCAGCATTGCCCAGTGCCTGACAAATCTCATATGGTCCAGAGACTCCCTGGGGTAGCTTGTGGAGTGTCTTGTACCAGGAACAGGCTGTTGGGTTCTCTGCTCAGCCTCTAAGTACAGGTGCTGCAGCAAGTGTAGGCAGTAACAGATGGGTGGAGGATCCATTTTCCAATCAGTTAGATCTAAGCTTTTCCCCTGGGCCATTCTCACTTGCTGTTTGTGCCCCCACTCCGCTGGGTGGAAGATTCCTTAAGCTGTGAAGCAAGAGGATTGCTGTCTCTTATGATTTGTATCTGCTCCAATATAACAGCACAAGCCGAGGTTACACAGATACTTAAAGCTTTTCTATTCCACCTCTCAGCTTTCACACAGATGGGGAGGTGGGTGCAGTCTGCCATCAAGCCAGCACCCCAGGGATGCCTGTGGACCAACCCAAGACAGCACCAGTGAGGATCCTTCCACGCCGTGGTGGACTCCAGAGGTGTAGGAATGCCCTTGGATGTTACAGAAACATTGTCAGAGGCCTCTCTACATGCGTAATTCTCCCTGAATGTTTGTCCTGGGACACTATCCCTCAGCCTCCCACCTGCCACTTTGGAGGGGGAAGGTGGGCAATGACACCCACCTCCATGGTGCTGCACCAAGAAAGTGGTGCAGGGTCTGGCCATGATTGTCAGTAGGGATTGTTCTCTGTCAATGAAGGTCAGGGGTAGCTCAGACAGCATAAACAGTAGAATAATTGATAAAGGTTTTTGTCCTGTAAATAAATACCAGCAAATTCAAAAGAAAATAAAAAAAGAGAAAAAGGCTGGTGAGTGCTCTGTGGCACTTCAGAGAAGACAGAGGAGAAGGCTGAGAGTGAAGGAGCAGAATACGGAATTCACATGGAGATAATGAAGCAGCAGGTTTTGTCAGCCCCTTTTATGCCTATCTAAAACAAGATACCTCCTATTTCAGTGAAACTAAAGAATAAAAAGAAAACAAAAACAACACCTCTGCAAAAACAATTTGACATTTGCTATTGATTAAAGTAGTGGGGCACACAGAGTTCTAAGAAGTTGCATAAATGCATTTTTGGTGTGCTTTAAAAATTCCTCTGAAAGATAGAATGGTATTACTCATATGCTGTCCACCTCTCTGTCTCTTCTCATCTCTAGGTCTCAAAAGCTGAACTGCTTCTAATTTGAATGCCAAAGCAGAATCTATTTCTCATGTGCCCTGCACTCAGCTGTCAGACTTGCATGCAATGCTGTAAAACAGATCCTGCTGAGGAAGAGCCTGGCTGATTGGGAGACCTATAGTTCCTGTGCACCTCCTTGAACATCAGGAGGAGTCAACTGAGATGTCTGGAGGAGCTCGTTTCTTTCCCTTGCCCTCTATGATCAGGTACAATGGGGTCTTTCTTAGTTCTTGATGTCCCACAGTCAGCAGCAGTGATTTGTCCTGGGTCAGTCACCACCTCTGTGGTATGCTCCCTTTGGCTTCACTTTGGAGACCTGTGAAAGATGGTAAAGAACTGAGTTATTTTGCATGGCACGCGGATTGAAGTTTTATCTGAGAGTGGCTTATGTGTATGTTTTAACATGTTTTAATTTTTTTGTGATCAAGATGCTTTCCAAATTAATAAATTATGCTAATTAATTCCTGCCTGTGCTTAAATATTTAGACATATTTAGTGGTTTACCCAAATAAGGAAATTATTAAGTAGGATAAGAACAGTGGATTACAGAATGTTCTTACTTCATCCATTTTGTCAATTGCAGCTTTAGTTTTAATTATTTATAACACACCATAATGTACTAGTTAATTTACAGTGGCATATTTCTGTACAGTTATGAAATTAGTGACGAGGCTTACTGCAGCACTTGCTGTTTACTCTTTGCTGATTGATACACACATGAATTATGTGTAGATTAGAATGACTTTTAAATCTATACAGACTCAGCTGGAGGGTTAAGGTGTTTTAAACTTGCTAGTTCTTCATGTAGTTAAAAATAGTCATGTAAGACCTGATCCTAAGGAAGTACATGAAATCAGTGTGACTATTCGTGGAAGGAAGGTTCTGGCAATGTGAAATTCTTTCAGTCTCTTTAGGGACAAGCCTTAGTCCACAGTCATTAAATAGCATGTTTTAGTGTTTTAAGAACAATATTCTTGTGTACGGTCATCTTATTCCTATTTCCTTCTAGTTAAAAGATACCTAACAAGACTGCCTTCTCTGTCCCATATGAGTTGCTGCAAAGCCTGTTTTAAGCTCTGCTCCTTGTTAATGGTGAGCACGGGTGTGAAGGTCAGAGAAGTGCTGGCCCTGTGGGCCTGAAACATGAATTTAACAAAACAAAATGCTGTGAGATTCACATGGCAAACCGACTTGAAAATAGAGAAAATATTTTTCACATTTTTTAAGTTTTATCACTCAGCTGTGCTATTTGTAGTAGTAGTAGTAGACATAACATTTGCAGAAAGAAATGTGGCAGATCTATTTAGCTTGCAATACGAGGTTTCTCTGTACTGATACCACATCTTGCCAACAGTTCCTATCCTGTGGTGAAAGTTGTGTGTAGTTACCTAACGAGACAACGGGCTGTCTTCATTATGCATTTCCATTTTTTCAAGCCAGAGATAAGATGTGCCCAGCTATGCCAGGAATTAAAATAACCCAACACGTTCATTCTTGTTGGGTGAAAATGATGCCCTGTATTCTCAAAGCAAAACAATTACATTCTCTGTATTGTCACAGGTTCTGCTGTTTAGTGGTAATAGCTGCCAAGCATCAAAAAAACCCACAACAAAACAAATAAAAAAACACAACTGATGACATTCTTCCTAGCAAGTGCCCTACCTTACTCCCTGCTTTGCTTCTTTTAGCTCCAGGCTAAGGGTACTGCTTCTGAAACAAGCGTGATTCACCCCCTCCAGCTATATCAGCAGCTGGCCTCCAAGGGTTTAATTCTCCTATTCACCCTCTTACAATGTTTTGCTATGAATCATGCATAACCATGCTTTCTTGCAAGTCTGTATGTGAAGCCACAAGGACTTGTGAAGGCAAAGACTGGCTGGATGAACAGAACCCGAGGGGCTTTGCCCCTCAAAATTCAGCATATGTGAATAGGTCCCATCAAGTATTTGAGATGCATTTTCTTTCTCTCTGATACTTTTCTGGAGGAAGCACCATCTCCTTGGGTGGCCAAAGCAGTACAGGTGCAGACCTGTGGGTACCTGCTGAGTAAGCACTTCTGCGCTCCTGCCAGCAGTGGTGGGTTGGAAAGGCTGTGTGCAGGAGGGTCAGAAGCTTCTTGCACAGCTCCTGTGTCCCACCAACCGTTGGGTTGAGTCACACAGCTCCAGGCAAGCTCCACATGACTGAAGGCAGAGTCATACCCCACACTACTGCACAGGAGGTGAATGTGTGCACTGACAAGCACACAGCCTCCTTTAGTTTTCTGGAGGACAAGGGTTGGGGTGTAAAACTTTCCCACAAAATCACCCTTGGCATTTATGCAAGCATCCCTCTGCTTGTTCCTGGCTTGTAGCCTCCCCCTTCAAGAAGTCAGTGCAACAGATGAGTTTTCCAGAAAGCATGTGACTGAGTAAACCCTGCAGGGTAGACAGTGGCTCTCTGAACAAGCCCAACAGGAGAAGAGTGCTCAGCAGGGAGATAGGCAAGGGTGACAAGATGCTCAGAGTAATGCAAAGAAGCTGACTTTATCTCAGCATGAGGCGGATGGGAGGGTGGCCTTTGTTTTAAATAAACAGCTACCAACAGCTGAGTAAATCAACTGGGGTTATAAATGAATCCCTGAGTTAACCAGGCTGGCAAGGGAGGGGGAGGATGATGACTTATGTGGCTCAGTCCAACCTAGGGTAAAACATCTGAACAGCTAACAGGAATATACAAAGAGCAGCAGGCTTGAGCTGGCATCAACCCACATATCCCTGTTTGAGGATGCCCAGTGTTGTGACAGTGAGTGTAGTATGGAGACTGGCAATGGGAGTCAGGGAATCGCACTGATATGGGGACTGAACTGTGTATTGCAATTGCTAACTTGCATTTATGTTGTGTTATGTATCGCTCCGCTAAGTCAGAAATCCTGTGTGCAGACAGTGGCAGGAGTGCCCAATAGCTGGCAGGGCTGGTGGCTTTAGGCCATCTCACACTGTGTGGTGCCAGCACTTGTTCCAGTTCTGCACATCCCATTTCTGTCTGGTCTCTATTTTCCCTCACAGACAACAGGGGAGAGCACCCCTTTCAAATACTGTGGCTGGTGCAAATGATTTTTATAGTGGTACCTTTATTTCACACACATCCATGCAGATAAACAAGGTTCTGTGTTGTTCAGTCAGTAACGGAGTCTAGTCATTTAGTCTTGCTGATTTTTTTAAATTGTTAGCATCAAAATGCTGGTGGCCTGTGGTTTCTTGTCCTCCCTCATGCACCACAGCCATTCAGTACTGGGTAGTAAAAACGATCCATGCACAAAAAGCTGGACACCCCAGCTCTGCCTGTCATCGTGAGCTCCTGAGTATGGTGCCAGTGCTGCTCTTTAGCAGGTCAGTGGCTCTCTGAGCTTGTACTAGAGATGTAGGGAGGCAGCCAGCATGACCGTAGGGATGGAATAGTAATTTATGACAGTATTGTCCTCTGTGTCCTATTAAGGAGGAAACTGCAACAGTTACTTGTGCAAATCATTCAAAACATGAACTTGGGTAGGTCTTTTTTAACCGATGTTGGGAGACAGAGAGTCCTTTGGTAGCAGTTGATTTCTCACATTTCTTGTGTGCCTGAAGAATTCTTATGTAGCAAGAATGTGTGTATGTATATTGCAGAAAGGCAGAAAATAATTGAAATAATTACTCTATTAGTTTTTTGCTTCTAATTTGCTCGTTAGGATTTATTAGAAAGAAACCTAGACAATGAAGAAACTACAGAAATCTCACCAGGAGCTACACCCACATGGAGGTACGAAATGCCTGCACACACCTGAATTCATTTGAGGCAAAGGGGCTGAATATAAATGCACTACAGAACAAAACAGGGCCAGCTGGAGGGTTTCCTGTAAGAGAAAGGAGGAGCCTGGAGAGGTAGCAGGCAGAAGCGCTAGGCGGTGACACATTCCTCCTTGCTGTAAGTAGTGTATCTGGAAGAATGGACATGTCTTGATTTGGGTGTTTGGCCTAGTGAACTCTTCCAGCTAATGCTTTTTCATCTAACGTTTGAAATGTTGGAGGGATTTTTCTTTTCTCATATATATACTTAAAAATATGTGTGTATATATATGGGTGAGGTTAAGTATGTATTCATTATCAAAGGCTCCTGAAACACTGTGCTGCTGTCTCTGAACACAAAGAGAAACAACAGAAGATACAGAAAAGCTTGGCAGGGTTGCTGTGAGCAAACTGACTAACAGCTGTGTAAGTTGTGACAGTACTGGATTAGAGAAAATCTTTTGTTGGTGTGCAGTGGTGCCATGCAGTTCAGGTTGTTGCTAGAGTGCTGCAGAGTGGGGAGACTAGTGCTTCCCTGCCTGCAGCGTCTCCCTGCTGGGGCGGGGGGGAGGTGAGTGCCAGGGCTGAGACTGCTTCACAGTGGTCGGGGCAGAGGTAGGCTTGGGGAAAGTAACATGGGGATCCTGGTAAATGGGGCTGGAGGGGCCAAAGGTGGCTGCAGAGGCTTTCAGCAGGAGTCCTTGCTGCTGGGATGCCATTGCCAGTAGGCATGTATGTGGTATGGTGCAGCTACGGTCTCATTTCATCTAATGTTGGCCTCATCCTCCTGTGCTAGCAGCTCAAGGCTAGGGGTGCCTGACCATGGTGCTGCAGGGAATGAGACCCACAGCACTACCTCTGCCCCATATTCTGTGCTCTGTTGCTTCTGGCTTTCCTACAGGAGGGGTGGCAAGTGGCCCTTGCAGGTCCATAAAACACCTTGTGGGTTTGACTTTC
Organism: Psilopsiagon aymara; assembly: GCA_024733675.1. NCBI lineage: Eukaryota > Metazoa > Chordata > Aves > Psittaciformes > Psittacidae > Psilopsiagon > Psilopsiagon aymara. The sequence goes on along the minus strand of JANRGW010008693.1, from coordinate 25,058 downwards.
ACAGGCTTCTGAAGTTGTTAAGTTTCCAGTATTTCCTTTACTAGTCAATAACAAAAAAGCTTCTTTAAGTCAATTAAAAATGTATTTAATTCAGTACTTATCTTGCCATCTCAATCTCATTGTACCTCTAATTTTAATGCAGGCTGAATCACTTTCATCCTACTGCTTTAAAATCAGACTATGGAGCATGGTTGTGTTCTGGTATGTTTGGGAAGTAGAGCAATTTTTCTCTCTCTCTCTTAGTCAGATCTGTCCTGCCAAGCTTCCATCACTCTGTGCTCTTCGATATAAAAATAACATAGCTGGGGATGGTTTGCAGAGTTAGTTTTATTACTGTAAGCAAAATTGAAATGTGAAGAATGCCAGTTTACATTATGCAGATTGATTTATAAAAATAAAGTATTAGTCCCAGTGAAATGTTTAACTCTGTTTTGAGATAATTCCTTTGGGAAGAATTTGCATTGTGTATGCAGTACAGTAGTTTGCAGTACTTGCTTTCTCTGCTTTGCTTATCTGTGGCCTACTGGTTCCCTTTCTGCCTGCCTGTAGAACCTTTCTCTGACGTTGCAGTTGCTAATGCTTTTATGCTTAAAGTACTATGGTTTTTTCCCCCATTCTTGTTCTTAAAAACATCTGATTTGATTTTTGCAAATCCAGAGACTTCCCTTTGAGACAGACTCTTGGCATGCAAAACCCATGGAGTCATACAGCTGCTACAGAACAGCTGTAGTCTGGCAATGTTATAAAGTCCTAGAAACAGTTGTGATGTGAAGCCTTGACAGGAGGTAGAGCTATTGCAAGTGCTGTATTTGCAAGTAAATGTCCCTGTGCATACAGGAAGAGGGTACAGAAAATACAAGAGGAGCAACACAGTATGTGTGTGATTGGAATGCATCTAAAATATTGCACTCTTGGATCCACAGTTTAGGAAGAACATGGCAAAACTAGAAAAATACTGAAAATAGGATAAATCCAAGATTGAACAAGCTTGCCCTGTTTATATACAAAATGTGGTTGTGAATCTGGGCCGATCTATTTTTGCATTTACAGGATGGTTTCTTCACAAGAATTTGAAATGTAAAGCAGTGACTTTTTTTTTGGCAAGGTGGGAGACTGTTAATTTTTTTTGGGGGGGGTACATTTGAACCTGCATCCTGGCAACAATGGGTGTCACAAGAGAAGCAAGTACATACACGTTACACTGGACCTATGCAGAGTTTTCTCACCTCTTAGTCTGTAGAAAGTCCCTGTGCCTCTCTTCCACCTCGGAGTGGGTGCTGTGCCATCCTGCCCGGTTCCACTACTGGTGCTGCACTGGCAGAGGGAGGTGGATGGAAACAGCAAGACAAGGCCTGGGGCTCAGCAGTATGACCTGAAACTTGGTGAGAATTTGCCTTATTTCTGCTATCAAACAGGCATTTAAGATCTCTGCTCACTCAGTTATCAATCAGTTTGCACAACCAAGAAACCTCTGGTTTGCTTGGCTGGTTTTTGGCAAGACCCAGGGAAAATCCTTGCTTACAGACAGACTAGTAATTGTTTGCCATATTAGTGGAAACAACATATCTTTTAAATGAAAAAAGATAACTTGGTTTTAGTTTGCTTTATCTGTTCATTTTCTACCACTGAGTAGTTTCAAGCCAAATTAATTTTTCTGTTAGGTGAAAGTAAAGCACCTTAAAATAGCAAAAAAACCCCAATACATTATTCAGTAGGGGGGTTCTGTTTTGTACATAAGTTGCTATTTGTTATCTGCTTAAAAGTTAGTTTGGTTAAAAATAATGCTTATTCTATTATGTATAACTGTAAGGGTGGTGAGGCACTGGAATGGGTTGCCCAGGGAAGTTGTGAAGGCTCCGTCGCTGGCGGTGTTCAGGGCCGGGTTGAACAGAGCCTTGGGTGGCATGGTTTAGTGGGAGGTGTCGCTGCCCATGGCAGGGGGGCTGGAACTAGATGACCTTAAGGTCCTTTCCTACCCTAAATATTCTATGATTCCCACATTTATGATGGCCCATAAGGAGCAACCACAAAAAGTGACAGTAGCAGACTTTTTATTTCCTTACAGGAAGTTATACTAGGATTAAAGTTTGTAATGTAAAGGGAAGTCATGTTATGCCTCTTTGAGGCTTCTTAATCTGGAGACCTTAGTATAAATTGCAAGCAAGCTTCAGATATTCATGAAGGAGTATAAAGTATGTTACCTTGCCCCTGTCAGGCATGAGCTTTGGCTCCTCTTTCTTCTACGTGCAGCAGGTTTTATTGTGCTGCTCTGTTGCCACAGTGCTTCCCAAAAACCCCTTGCTTCCAAGTCTCACTCATCACCTTGTGGGCGTCATGGTCCTATCAGGAGAACCTGTGGAGTCCTTGTATGCCCCTGTATATGCTTGTTGCCCATTTGGAGCCCAGTCCAAGGAAGTAAATAAGACTCCTGCTGACTTTATTTCATCTGTTTGCTGTGATGCTCAACCTGACAGTAAGATGATGGTGGTGATCTCTGGTGGTTATTTTTGCTTCTGGACACTGTGGGATCTCCCCCAAAGACCAGCCTTGTTGGACCAGAAGCTGGACAAATGCAAAGCAGATGTAAGATCATGTTTATGCATCACTTGATGCATTTGCTTGCTGAATGAGAAGTAGGCTGGGATGGTCAGTCTTCTCTTGCAATAGCTACATCATCTAGCTGTGCCTTTCAGTTGTTAACAGGCAGGTGTCAGCCACTAAAACAGGCTGTGCCCCATTGCTTGTTCCCTAAAAGCTGCCACCTGCAAAAGCTAGTTTTCTATTTGTAGCCATGAGTTTATCTGCTGGTGTTTAAAAAAACCCTTGCACAAGTGGATATCCAGCAGCTAGACAGACACAAGCTTGCATGTCAGTTGAATCTCCTTCCCTAGTGACTGCTGTCCTATTGCATCCCATGTTGTGCATGGAACATTCCAGCTTTCTTACAAAGCAAGAGGTGGTGGAGTATATAGCAATGCTGACTAATATCACTTGTCAGGTGCCTTCTATAGGACAAGATGAGGCTGAATGTGTGTAATATACTCAAGAGAGTATGTTAGTTTGAATTTCTCCGTAACTTCAGTACAACAGTAGAAACACTGTAATCAGAAACACCACTTCCAATATTGAAGATAAATTTACCAAGACAAATGGAGAGTAAAATAAAGGAACACTTAAAAAATACATAAGGATGGATCCTGTGAATAGTATGGGGGTGGGGGGCTTCAAGTAGGTGGCCCCTTTGCACTACCTACTTATCTAGATTTGGCTTCTAGATAATTAAACTGACTTCTGTTTTGCTAAGCTTTTGAAAACAATTCACCATTTGCAATGCAGGCTTTAGTTGAAATGAAACTGGTATTTGGCGAGGCAACAATTTTCTGTTCTCAGGCTGCGTTTGGGGTGTTTGTAGGGTATTTGATTTCTGCTTAAATGTGGAGCATGAGCATTTATACTGGTGAGTTAAGTTCATCCATGTCTTGAGATCAGTTTTTTTTCGTGCCTCTCTCTTCCACTGAGCTTTCTTTAAGACTGCAAAACCTCCCTACGGAATAAGGATTTTTTTTTTTTCTTATGGGATGGCAAAAAAAACCCAACTTGTTGTAATGCTTTCTGCTGCCGAGGACTGGTACACACTGTACATGCTGAAAGACTCAAACCACCTAGTTTGCTGTAAGGAACATGGTTGTGGTGGCTTTCCCCTCCCCAGTTACCCGATTTAATGGATGTTTTTCTTTTCTGTCATTTTGAGGAGCATTTTCGTTTTGGCTTGTGGCCTGCTTATGGTGAGACAGAGTGTCTGTGCCCTCTGGCTCCCACAGATCTCCATCTGTCTCTGTACACCTTCTTTTTTTTGAGAACCGCTGTCAGTAGATCCTTCTCCTGCCCACTGCCAGCTTCTTGCACTGGTGGCTCCACCTGAGCAAGGATGTGCTGAAGACATTTAGGCTGAATGTTCTCTGCTCTATCATCTAAATGGTAAAGGCTGCTTTAGTGAAGCCACTGTCTGCTCCTGGCTGAGCTTTCCTGTGTGTCAGCATGGACTTACCACTCTATGGAGTAGCAAGGCTCTGGATGTGTGGGTGTCAGCACTTCACTTCTCTTACTCTGTGAAGCATGCCAAGACATAGATTTTTGGAGTTGGAAAATTTGTACTTGGTGACTCAAATAAAGCAATAAGAAAGTGACTGTACCTACCGTAATTCATTCTCATTATACTGTGGAAATCATGAAAGTAAGTCCTTGTGCTATTTATCACAAGCAGGGCAAGAGTCTGCAGTAACGCCATCAACAGTAGCCATAAGTCAGATATATCAGTGAACTGGCTGTTGGTGCATGTTCCTAGATATTTATCCTGTGTTTGCAACTGCAGCCTGTAAGCCTGCCAGTGTTTTACTTACAAGATTGGTGAAATAGTTCTATGCTCTTGCGATGATCACTACTGTGGTTGCAGCAGAGACTAGTTTAACTGTTGGTGCTGTCTAGGGTTGGGTTTAAATCACAGACGGCTGAGGTCTGAACTTGATGGAGGAGGCAGAGCTTCCTGTTCGCTTTGGTTATCTGGTAGCATGCACTAAAGCTTCACCTTGACTCTTTTCCTTAACTGTCTATGTATTATGCCATAACTTGCTTAGGTGAGATTGTAATGTCTATGTTCAGCTGATCAGGGAAAAGAGAGCAAGGTAGTGAGCAATGTGTGTGCTTGTCCTACAGTCTCTTCCCCTGGTCCAGGTCTGGTGGCTGTTGGCTGAGGTTTGCTCAAATGCCAAATGGATATTACTGTGGCCACCCTTCCCACAGGCTGATCTGCAGAAACACGTGGCACATGGGAGTGTTTGTCACTTCAGTTCAGTCATCTCCATGGTTTTCCGGACCCAGACATAAGATACTAACCTAAGTGCTGAAGAGTGAGAATCTAATAGGTACAGTTCAGATGACCACAGCTTACCTCAGGTTATAATAAACCACACATATTAGAACAGTATATAACAAAGCCATGATTCTATAGACTTCAGTTTTAACTAGATGAACTCAAAGAAAGAATTTTCAAAACCTCCAAGCAGTTTCTGAGGAATTCATAGTCTGGATTAAATTGTGTCTTCATTGACCATAGAGTATAAACTGAGAAAATGTCAGTTTCCAGCTTTCAGAAGGTGGTAACTTTCACGTTTTTTAATCAGGTTTTCTATATCTGAAATAATGAAGTCTACCAATGTAACTAGAGTATTGGTTACAGAATGATGCATTGTTCTTTTGAGTCTGTACAAAGCCATTTTGGAGCCTTTCACATGCTACAGAAAGAAAAAAAGTTGAAGTACAGAAGTTTGGGGTTATGGGGAATGGAGGGAGGTATCTTAAATCACAGAAATATGATTGTTAGTTACGTTCCCTTTGAAGCTTTCTCTTTCTAGACTAAACAAATCAGATTCTTCCCATTTCTCACAGAATCGAAGGACAGTTGAGGTTGGAAGGGACCTCTGCATCATTTTGTCCAACTCCTCTCTTCAAAGCAGGGGTAATGGAGCAGGTTATGCAGAGTGTTGTCAGGTATGTTGTGTTTCCTTAGCATGGAGACTGCACAACCTCCCTAGTAACCCATCCCATTGTTTGACCAGCCTCACAGGAAAAAGGTTTTCTCTTCTGCTTGAATGGGTCGTCCTGTATTTCAGTTTGTGCCTGTCACCTCTTGCTCTGTTACTGCGGATCTCTGAGAAGAGTCTGGCTCTGTCCTGTTTACTCCCTCCATCAGTACTTATACATTGATAAAATCCCCCCAAGCCTTCTCAAGCCTGAGTGCCACAGCTATCAGCTTCTCCCTGTATGTCATGTGCTTCTACCCCTTTACTGAACTCTCAGGTATGTCCAAGTCTCTCCAGTATTAAGTGGTATTTAATATTGCCAGCTCTTGAGATCACACCAGTCCCAGCTGCTGTTCTGTTCCCTAAAAAGACTCATGTCACAAATACAGTTCCTTCTGTGTTTTCTTTTAGTGAAATGCTCTGTAAGTCACTTCAATCTCTGTATTAAGCCTTATGTAAGCCTTTTCCTGGCTGGTGTCTGTGAAATGAGATGTCCTGAACTGCAGCTGACAAATAATAGGATTTCTTCCCTCCCTGGTACCAAGTTTGGTCACTTCAGTCTTCCTTCATGAATATAGACTTTAAGATTTCAGAGGTATAAGATTAAAGGATTTAGGAAATCCTAGGCAAAAATTAATGTTTCTGGCTGCAGTGGAATGGTTGGAATCCATTTGAACCATCTGTAGATAGGGAACTCCAGTCTGGCAAACAGCCAGGGCTACTGCAGGTTTGGAGGAACCAGTGTGTGCTTGTCAAGGATACTTATTTAAATGGGAGAAGTGGCAAAACTAACAGAGGGTTTGTGTGTGGTGACCAGAATTGGGTAGTGTAGATCAGAAGGGTTTGAGTCCTCGTCTCACTCTCCCATGCTCATTGATCTTGACCAAGTTTCAGCAAGTGTAGCTCTATTCCAGGAAGTTGGTTTTGTTACTAGAGATTGGTGAATTCCCAGATGTATTGCCGTGTGATGACTGCCCCCACAGTGAGGGGCAGGCAGCTGGAGAAGAGGCAGAAAGACATGAGCTAGCTTGGCTGTGCAGAGGCTGTGTTGCATTGTGAGGCGTGGTTTTGGGGGACAGCAGAAAGGTTTAGGAGAGCTGAGAGGATGGGATTTACTTATGGTGAGGTTTGTTTGGTGTTTTTTCCCCTAATCTCTTTCTGCCAACTCTGCAACACAGCCAGGATCCTCGGAGTACCTCCACATGGAGAACTTCATGTGCAGAATGCCAGAACACATAGCTCACATGTTATCCTAAGTTAAGTCTTTGTGTGGACAGCATCTGACAGTGGAGTAAGCTGCCTTGCACCCAGTGCGTGCTGGGGATGTCCGCAGGAGGTTCACATTGTGGCTGGCTGTGCGCTGACTTCTTCAGGCAGGCTGGCTCCTAGACCCACACTGGAACCCTGATGTGTCCCTGACCTCTACCTGGAGGAGGGATGCCATCAGTCCTGTGACATAGGCTGTTTTCTTTACATTAAATTGGGTAATCTGTGACGCTCTGGGCCATTATAAATAGGGTTGGTTTTTTTTGGCAATGAAGAAATGCTGTGGTGATGGGACAGTTGTAACTCATGATTGCCAAGGCACACAAAGCCCTCTGAAGAAGAAGCAGAGGACTTTAGGCTGGGTGTAGGTATAGTAATGGCCTTGAGTTTATCTCAATTCAGTAAATAATGTAGCTGGTTTGTCAAAGAGGGTGTCCAACAAAAGGGTGTCTGGTGGCTGAACAAGGGTTTTGTGGCTGTTACGGATTGGAATGGGGGACAGGATCAATGTCTCGTGCTCCTATGTTCCCATGGGATTAATGTGGTAAACGCAGAGCAAATTCAAGTGATAATTAGCACTCAAAAGCAGCTGATCTGTTCACTTAGAAAGTGCCATTTTGTGTCCTTGCTTTCCAGAGGGGTTTGTTTTCCAGTCTGTAAAGTGAGAATGACAGTCCTTGTCCAGAAGCCTCACTGTACCATGTGTTAGCAGTCACAGCTGCTGTTGTTGTCTGAAGTGACTTGTCACAATTCGTTTCTTGGGAGTTGCAGTATTTCTCTTCAGCAAAGGTACAGCTAACCTAGAAGTAAAGGAGTGAAAACAGTAAGTGTGAGATTGTGTGGTGTGCAGAAAGAGGGAGGCAGCTCATTCCAATAAACCATGAGGTGGCATATCGAGGTGGACCTGTGAATCCAGTCTGCAGGATGCAATCTAGGATCTGTCTGAGCTTCTAAAAGTCTATGTGGTAATCAGTGGTCATGTTTGCTGCTGCAGTGGCTGCTGGTGTTCTTGGGAAGGGCTTTAGCACAGACATACGTATCTGACAATAGGTTCATGAATGCAGTTAAACAATCACACAGAACACAGCAGATTAAGACTCTTGTTTCTCCTTTGTGGAGACTCTCATTTACTGCAGTGGAGGTTGAGGCTTCCATTTCAGACAGTAGTAGTCCTGCAAAGTCTGGTGTGTTTTGAGGAATGCTGATCATGGAATTATTTTGGTTGGAAAAAGACAATAAGATACAACCATTAACCTGGCACTGCCAAGGCAACTGCTAAACTATGTCCCTGAGTGTGACATCTACATGTCTTTTAAATCCCTGCAGGGATAGTGACTACCACTTCAGTGAGCAGCCTGTTCCAGTGTTTGACAACTCCTTCAGGGAAGAATTTTTTTCTTAATATCTAATCTAAACTTCCCTGGTACAACTTGAGGACATTACCTCTTGCGCTGTCTCTTCTTACTTGGGAAAAGAGGCTGACCTCCACTTCACTGCAACTCCTTTTTAGGTAGTTGTAGAGAGCAATAAAGCCTCCTCTGAGCCTTCTCTTCTGCAGGCTAAACAACCCCTGTGCCCTCAGCTGCTCCTCATAAGACTTGTGCTAAAGACCCTTCACCAGCTTCACTGCCCCTCTTTGGCATTCTCCAGCACCTCAATGTCTTTCTTGTAGTGAAGGGCCTAGAACTGAACACCGTATTTGAGGTGTGACCTCACCAGTGCAGAGTACAGGGGGATGATCACTTCCCTATGCTGCTGGCCATGCTATTGCTGGTATAAAGCTAGATGCTCTTAGCCTTCTTGTCCACGTGGACACACTATCGGCTCTTGCTCAGTCAATGTTGACCAACACCTCCAGGTCCTTTTCTGCCAGGCAGCTTTCCAGCCTCTCCTCTCCCTCATGCCTGCAGCATTGCGTGAGGTTCTTGTGACCCACATGCAGGACCCAGCAGTGTGCTTTTTCCTGGGCTTGGTGCTGCCTCCCTGCCTTGCCTACCCCAGCTGTGGCAGAATTTTCTTATGGTGGTTTTTGGGCATTTGCTGCTTGTATTTGCGTCTCAGTAGAGTAAGCATGAAAGTTACTGATGCTCATGATGTGTGTAGCATTTTTTAAATTTTCTTCTTCCACAGACTGTCCAGTAGTCCTTTAACAGTTCTGAGCAACACCTACCTGCACAGTTTACATGTGTGTTCCATGCTATTTTTCACATTCTTTCATGCTCCAATTCTCCGTTTTTTTTACTTACCAGTTTGCCTCTCCTCTTCTCCACCTCTCCAAGTCCTGGGCTGTGGCATGTGGATGGACAGCAGCCAGCACGGCGCATGGTGTGAGTAGCAGAGAAGAGTGGATGTTTCTCACCTGAGTCAGCCCTGGGGGAGTGGCCACAGCAAACACGCAACAGACCAAATCTGGAAACTGTTTATTTGGATACTGAAGCATGGATGTTTGGGGTAAGCTGTGCACATTGGAGCTTTCTGTTATGGAGGAAAGAAATCCTATTTGGTGCAGCAGCAGAACTAATGGCCACCTGAGATCCTGCAGAGCTGGATGTTGGCTTTGAGCAGCAGCCAAAGCTATCCTGTGCAACTGGACAGAACTTGGGAGTAAATGGAACTGTAGGGGCCTGTTGCTTGTGTGTGGTTGGGGTATAACAGACTTGGCCTTGTGACAGTCCTCTGCTCCTACAGCTGTGCTAAAAAAAACCTCTGCCATAGGCTTCTTTAGCTGAAGACTTGTGTGAACGAAGGCCCTTTCAGGTCTCAACATATATCTGGTGTTTCCTTCCAGAAGCTGTTGCATGTCTATAGCATAGATTATTACAGGCCAACACAGGGCGTGCTGGATTGAATGACATGCCACCTGGCATAGCTAAGGCAGTTTCAGTGAAACTCCTGTTGATGAGATACTTCATCTGACATCATACTGCACCATGGGTTGGCTGATACACCTCTTTGCAAGGCTGTGTTGGCACCAGCATGCTTCCAGAGCCACTGCCTGGGACATGTGTAACATCAGTGGTGAGTGGGAACTTTTCTCCACCACCAGCAGGTTGTATCCCTTTCTGTTACCAGGCAGAGCTTCTTTAAAAAATCGCTAGCATGCATCACCACATCCAGAGACATGGGCTATCTTTAACTATAGGAGTATTCTTCTGTAACCATCTCCACAACAGTAGTGCTTTACATCCTACTTCCTTTGCACAGGAATACTGTGAAGATGAATCTAGTCAGATGTATTTGAGGCATCTACCTTGCAGGCATTCAATTATAGTAACATCTCCCTCATCAAACACCCAGAGGGATGAAATAATTGTATGGGAATCCTGTTCTTTTTTTTTAAAACACTGTATTTCTCTTTTACTGCTTGGGTTATAGCCTTTGTTTCAGCCTTAGTCCAAGCTCCTTTGAAATCAGAAACGTGGCAGCACCCGCATGCACCATGTTATTTCCTTTCTTCTTCAGACAGTCTGATTCTTTTCCTCCCTTTCTTCATGAAACGAACAGCCTCTGGGGTACTTTGCAGTACTACTGATGTTAACATGAAGAGGCAGAGAAACTGATCTATGCAATGACTAAGTCACTTTCACAAGGTCATGCGGCAAATCACTGGCGACGCCAAGAATAGCGCCTGAAGTCTCTTGGCTCTCTCTAGCCCACCCAAAACACTACAGCCTGCCTTTTCCTGGTGAGCATGATCTGATTCATAATGCAGCAGTTCTGCTGTAAGGCTGGTTTACCTCTCTGCGATCTCTCTGCTGTTGCAGAGAAAAGCAGTCAGGCTCAGGCAGCAACTGAGATTGCACGTCTCTAGCAAAAACACTAAACCCCAGAAATGGTATTTAGCAGCTTATCTACAGATAAGCTTATAAAATGTACTGACTGGTTAAAAATAGGTTTTAAAGTTCGAGATGTTTGCCAAGAACTTTTTATTCTTTGGGTTTTTCTGCAGTACAAAAATACCTTTTCAATGATTCTGATTCATATTGGCTTTTTCTGGTCTTTCTGGAAAAGTACCAGACTATTGATGTATGGTTTTTGCTTTTAATTGAGCTCTTGACTGCTAAACCTATTCCTGCTATTTGCTTGTAGTATGTTAGGCTATGTTTAGGCAAATGCAAACGTGAGTGGTTGTTCAGTGTGTTTGGCACTCTGAACAGAATGTACCGAACTCCCCAGGGTTGTTACAAAGCCTCAGCCTCCAGCCTGTGCACAAAGCCTGTGCAGTCAGTAGCTAAAATATGAGAACTACCTGGGCTTGACAGAGGGGGTTCAGAGTATCTTGGGAGTTCATGGATTATGCACTTGCAGCCAATTTTTGCCCTGTGGGTTGGGTAAATGAAATACAGGAACCCCTGCCTATGTGCTGGCAGCTAAGGGGGCTCTTGAGAGATGAGCCATGCTGTGCATGCATGTACTGCCTGTCATGCTGGGGCCAGGCTGATTTAACATTGTGGTCTGTGGATCTTTTTGCAGTGTGTAGTTTACCGATTAAGTTTGTCTGGCTGTATCAACACTTAGCTGAATGTGTTCCTGAATCATAATGGAGGCTTTCCTTCTAAAATCACCACAGTCCCTGGAAGTGGACTGAAACAGTGCGTTGCTGCTGCCTGTTGTGTGTCCGTTGGCAGCAGCTTGGGATTTTTTACAGTTGTTTGCCTTGTTACTCACCCTATTTTAAGCTCTGATGGAATAAGGATGGCATTTGATCACAGTACTGAGCACAACTGTTTGGCTTTCATAACCCATGTTTTAAACCAGGGTCTTTTTCCATATATGCTTGTGTCTTCAAATAATTTTAGACTTGTGGCTTTAGCCTTGCATGTACTTTTGCTGGCCTTTGCTTCTGTATTGTATGAGAGAACTCCTGACTTACACTTAGGTGGGTGTTGTTTACCTAGGTGAGACCCCCCTCAAAGGAAGGAGTGTGATGATGACTGGGTGGGGGTGACATACACTGAAGAAAGCACTTTCTCACCTCTATCCTTCCTCTGGTTCCGGTGATAGGAGATTTCTTTGTAACTCTGTCTTTTGATTGGATTTTCTTTCTCATTTCCACATGTGTGCCAGTGTGTTCTGATCTTGGTTTTGGTCTTGGGTTTATTGAGTGGGTACTGTGTAAAGACTTTACAGGATATATCTCTCCTGTGGTGGAAACGATCAGCTGCTAATGCTTGTTCTGTGTTCATCTACCTCTAGTACACTGAATGAGCAGCCTCTCTCTACCACAGAAAATACACTTAAGACTGGTGCTCTGTGTTTTACCTCCAGGACAGAAACTTCTGAGAGCAGCTTGTCCTGTAAGCTTGGTCCTTCAGCTTTTTAGTAGATCAGGTGCATTTGTGGTTTGTGGTGAGGTTTAGGCCCGTGTCATTTTTTTTAATACTGTGCAGAGCAAAGCAGGCGGCTTGTTTCTTCTTGCAAGTGAATGTAGCCAGGAGATGAGAGTTTGCTGTGTGGGAGGAAAACCAGGAATGGCAGTAACATGAAGTCAGAAGAAAAGGAAAAGGAAGCGCTTGGCTGAGAGACGGACAGAGTACAGGGAGGAGGAGAGGCAGGTAGTGAGATGTCCATTGTGGTTGTGTCTCATCTCCTTATGTAAGAAACCTGGGAAAGTAAATCACCAAAGCTGCTGCTTCATGCTGTCTTTGGGTAATAAGGAAAGCCATGGGATTCTTACCTGCTTTATTCCATACAAGTGTTTTTTCAAACAATAACCAATATCCATAAAACTACCATGCATTTATTGTGTTTGAAATTAGATTTCTGACCATATATTCTCCTGGTTTTGTGTGTTGATGGCCACATTTTTATTAAATCTCTGCCTTTTGGATTTTGTATTTCCAAGCTGCACATGCATGTACCAGCTTTGAGGCAATTGTGCCCCACGTTTTTACACCCAGATAACTGCTACTTGCGACACCCTGGAACTGAGGTTGGACATTTTGCTCTGACCTTTAAAATCAGGACTGCTGGGTTATTTTGCAATCTGGTGCTTGATGTGTGAAAGAAAATCACATTCTGCATGAAGTAAAATACAGTTCATGCTGTATATAATATAGGTAGAAAAAAATTTGGAATAGCTGGTAGGTTACAGTAAACTACAGTTCGTGTGTGTGTACTGTTGGGGCCTGAGGGACAGCTTGTTACTGCAAATGCTGTTTCCCCTGAAGTGAAAAACCTTCACTTGCAGTGAAGGGGCAAACTACAGCAATTCAGCCAAACACAGGTGCATAACACCCAAAAAGCCATGTATGCAGTCATGAAAGGCAGTGCTGTTTGAACCAGCTTTTAATAAGAAATACAAAGAATTAATCATTAAAACATCCAGCTAATTTGTTGTCTGGATTTAGAGTAAAGACAAATGAAACAGAAGCTAATGCAAAAAATTGAGTTCAAGCTGTTTGTGGGAAGGGAGATGGCCTTTACTGCCACCTCCTTCCCTAGTTTTTCCGATAGCATCCAGCACTGAGTATGCATCATGCACCCAGAAAAAAAAAGGAGTATTTTGGTACTTAACAAGGACTTCCTAAGCTGGAGCATGAACTGCTCAGGTGTGGGAAGGGACAAGCAAGCCACCGACTGTGCTTGCACCACTGGGGTCCTGCTGGCAACAGGCAGCATGGCTTGAGGGAAAGATCTCCAGAGGAGATCTGTGTGTGTGGGTTGGGGTGCTTGGCAACATATTCTCTGTCTTGGAGCCATCTGTTCCCTCCTGGCCTTCCCCTGGAAGGCCTGGGAAAGCAAGGAGCTGATGCCAGGGCCTGTTGGGTTGCTGCAGACCTCCTGAAGCTGGGTACAAGGCTTCCGAGAGCTCAGCTGGCTCTTATCACTGTAGTTTTGCACAGTGGAGGGTCCTGGACTGCTCTGCATATTTACTGGTACCCTCATGGGCTTTGGGAATTTGTTCCCTTGCCTTGGGCATGTGGCACATTAGCACACATTGCCCGGGTAGTGTGGGGACCATGTGCTGTCCCCTGGTGAGAGAGTGCCTGCATGGACTGGTTCAAATGTGTTCTGGCCATCTGTGCTCCAGTGCCTGGCCTCGGGGACAGTACTGGCACATCTGCAGCCTCTTCACACTCTCCTCCAGTGGTCTGCCATGCATGCAGGCATCTCTGAACACAGCAAGCCTGCAGCAAGCTGGGAGGCTGTTTGCCTCTGTGCCATGCTGGGATCTGCTGCAGAGCTGCTGTAGGCTGCACTTGGGGGAGGTGGCTGCTTCAGCAGAACCCCTGTTCATGTTCATGCCTCATAACTGAGCCCATGGAAGGGATACCTGGGAGCACATCCCCAGCATGCTCTCATGCTTCTGAGGGGTCAGGCTCCATCAGGAGTGATGGTGGTGAGGTGCCTCACCAAGGGTCCCTGTCTCAGTGATCATGCAGAACTGGCACCAGGGCAAAGAGCTGCAGGTATGCCTGGCCACAGCCCTGCTCCTGCCCACCAGGCTTGTGCTGGGTATCTGAAATGCCATAGGAATCTTCTGATGAAGGTACCTCTCAAAAAGTTGTTACACTTAGTGGCTTTTGCTTGTAATTTCCAAAGCAACCTGTGTCGTGTAAAAACAGTTTTTCACAAAGCTCTGAATATGTTTTCCAGTACTTCCTGGGTACATCCCTGATCCAAGCCGTGATTTAGTGTGAATGCATGAGAAGCTGGAAGAGAAACTAGTTTGCTTTCTGCCCCTCAATTCCATTTTTCTGCTTGTGCTAAGGGCCATAAAGCAGAAAAGTAATTGAGAAATGGTAGCTTAAGACAGCGCTGTATCTGTACTTGTGAGAACCGGCTGTTCTTCCTCCTCCTTGACTCTTCTCTCTGCTGTTAATGTACTTGGATAGAAAGCAGAAGATTCTTGTTTCAGTGAGGCAAGCTTGCTGGCAGCTCCTCTTGGTGCTGTCACTGACAGTGTGGGCTGGCCATGAGGTTCCGGGCCCTGGAAAGGCTGCCTGCCCTGCAGTCACTGCAACAGCTGACTGCTGGGTGACCACTTTGCTTTACTTAGAAGGTTGGTACATCCATTGGCTGTAACACGATAAACAGTGAGCAGCTGAATGCTTTGGAGCATATAAAGAACAGCACATAGAGGTTGGGACTTACTGCAATTTAAACTTTTGCGTAGAAGGCAAAAGGAATACTGTGGTTTTGCTTATTTGCATGGTCCTCGTACATGGTATTGTGAGTTGCAAAGAATGATTGAAGTAGACAATGTTTGTGCTGGTAACAGGGATTGACACGTTTCTTGTTATGGAAAAGATGAACAAGCCAATTCCACATCACCTTTCTTTTCTGAGACTTGTGAGTACCATTAGTGTTGCTGCTATTTTAATTTGTGAGCTGTTGCCCAGTGCGGTATCAACACCATTGCTATGAATGGTCAAATGTCACCTTCCCAGGTGTGCCAAGAAGGGAGTAAGAAGGTATGAGCCCTCCTGGTATTCCTCTATGTCTCCTGCTCTTTGCTTTTTGCTGTATCACACACTGTTTAAAACAAAGCAGGGGCAGGAGAGAACAGGGGCACAAGGTGACAGCAGAAGAGGAGTGCATAAAGGGGCTAGAAGCAGGGGAGATCCCGGAGCAGCAGTAGAGAAGGCCAGGGCAAAAAATTTCTGGCTGTGGTGGGTACCCTGCTGAGGAAAGAGCAGCCCTTAAGAAGCATTCCCTGTCACTCCTGGCTAGTGACAAGCCTGGCCAAAGCAGGCCAGCAAGGAGGAAAAATCCATCCTTTCCTCCTCATCGGAGGAGGAACGTGGCCAGCCCTGAGGAAATCATCTCAGGTGTGTCCCCTGTGGTCAGTGCTGTGGAAGTCAAACCTCCAGCTCTGATGAGAAAATTGTGAGTTAAATTCTGCTTGTGGAGGACTGCAGCTATATTTGCTGGAGGCAGCTGGAAGGGACAGAACTGTCCAACTGTCTCTTGCCTTCTAATATGAACAGAACTGAAACATTAAATAGAAAAGCTTGAAGGTTCTCTTGAGGTTGTTTTTTCTTGCTATAATCATAGACAAAGAGGACTAGATTTTTCTGGAGCATATACCTATAGTAAAAAGCCCTGGGTACATTTGCCATCATCATGGTCAATTGGTATTGGGCTTGACTGAAAAGCAGCTTGTGTGAGTGCAGCAGGTGGTTTATGCAGAAACTCAGAGAATATGATGCTGATAGCTTTTAAGGCTGTTCTAACAGGTGTTCTGAAAGGGACAGTTGGACAGAAATCCCCTTTAGTGAATCTGAGACTTTTGAGTCTTTTTTCTGTCAAAAAGGGAAGATGACCTCATTGTCTCTCCTGTAGTCATCATCCAAACTGATGGTGCATCATCTTGAGCCAGCAAATATCTCTTGCAGTGAGTGGATGTCAGTGGATACAGAACCAGACAGCTGAGAAACTTCTTGAAGTTTTCTTTTGCCTCCTTGGGAGCAGAAGCTTCTTCCTGCACCCTCAGCCCCCAGGAGCTGCTCTTCCCTAGACTGTCGGATCCACTTGGTTTGTTCTTTACTCTACAGCTTGATACTTGTGAAAGTCTCCTAAGTATATGGGCCAGATACTTCAGGAAGAGAAGCAGTGAATCAGTGCTGAAACTGGCAGAACCTGCCTGCACTTTATGTTAGGGCTTGTCCCTGTGTGTATGTGTGTGTGTGCACTCATGCATATCTCCTCTTCAGCACTTTATCTCCCTCTTCTCTTTAGTGCTTTATCTCACTTCTGCTCTTTAGTGCCCATTATCTCTTGTCAGCTATCTGCATTACAGAGTGTAGGACACTATTTAGGAGGAGTGCTGTGAATCAACCCTGTCTGTCATCTCAACGAGAGCTATGGGTATGTGAGTGATGCATGTTTCACATGAGGGTGCTTATCCTCCTAGGGTACTATAATATATTCATGGTCTTGTGCTGTGCTGCAGTAGCCAGCAGCGTGCTTTTGGTCTTCCCGTCTCTGCTTGAGTAGAGATGTAGGCAGCTGAAGGTACATAGCCTAACTAATGTCTGTCTGCAGTTCCACCATCTTGATTTGCTTTCCTATATCACTCATTATCATCCTGTATCAAGTGAGTACCTTATGCAAGCACTATAGATTAGCTTCATAATCACCTGTCTGTAAATCATTTTCATGGTCTGGTTGTGAGTAATATCTGCATGCTTTGATCATGCTCCATGTAATGACCCCAGTTTTCCTTGCATTTCTTAGCAGCATGGCTCTACTGTGCACAAAGAAATTATGCAGGGATCAGGCTGGAGTGAGCAAGGAAGACTGTTCCCAGGCAGTTTTATGCTTTTCATAGATACCTGAAGTAACTAGAGAAAGTAGTTCATGTCCAGAATATGCACATGCAAGTGTATGGCAAATGAACCAGTTTTCCATTTTTTGGTGCATTAAGTAAAGGAGGTGTACTCAGCCAGGCAATGAGCCCTATGTTCCTGTGGTTACAGGAAACTTCTCTGCTAAAATGGGAGCCTGGTGGGCAGAGCCCAACCTGGTTTTTGTCCCTAGTGTCACATTATTGCTTGTGGACTGCTGCCCTCAGCCTGTGGTTGCAAAGATGAATAGCTGGTAGGAAGGTAGCAAGTATGTGCTACTTAAACATACATTGCTTAATGGCTGTCTTCCCAGTGCCCAGATGTATGGCTTGTTCTAGGACACTGGGACCTCCCTCTCTGCTACGGTAGACACTTCTATTATTAGCGTAGTGGCAGTTTTTCATATGCCAACACTTGTGACTGCAGGACTGTTTAATTTTCACTTCTCTGAAGTATTTAATTTGTCAGCTGCTGGCTTCTATTCATTAAAGACCAAATGTCAAAGTCCTTACCTAGATTTTTGCTCTCTTAGGGCTGAAGCACAGATCCTGTCTCAACAGACCATTTTATCTGTGTGGAATTAGATGCGGGATAAAGTCTTAAATCCAGAAAGTCAGTCACTATTTGGTAGAAATACTATAATAATAATAATATACAATTAACATAAATATAAATAATATATATTAATAAATATAAATAATATACAAATAATATTTGTTAGGCTATTTGGTAGAAAACCTGTCTTCAGAGATGGGTGTCAAATCTCTCTTATTCTGTTAACTTCTATTCAGAGAGACAAAAAATCAGTTCTGCTGAAAATATTGCCTGTTTGTGTTTCTGTACCTGCCTGTGAAGATGTGGTACACAGTTGCCAGTGCCTGTCTGCAGGTGCTGGCACTTCTCTGGTGACTGAGGTATCTGAGGCTGTGAGATAATCACCCAGCAATTCACTGCTGGGGGCCTCTCTTTAATTATTGAATGCAAGAATAGATGTATATTGAATTACCTTGCTGGCAAATATCATCTCCAGCATCTCATGTAACTCTACAATATTCTTGGCTTGCCTACTTGCATAACATGAAATCTTCTTCAAAGAATCTAAAAAAAGGTCGGAATATGTTTTTATATATTGCTTATATTGCAGTACATGTTTCCAAAGAATAGCAAGCTGTACATTGGCTTTGAAGATAGCCTTGCCTGGCAGTCAGTAGCATGTGATTACTCTTTAAAGTCAAGCCTGCATTTGGATTTGTAGCAGAATGAAGCAGGATGTGCATGGTACATTAAAAAGGCAACCAAAACCACAACCAACAAAAAACCAAACACCCCCACACCCCTGGGGAAAAAAAAATCCCAAACAACCAAACAAAATGAGAGAGAGCAGCCTAACTTTGTTCTCACTTCTCTGCAGTATTTAATTTGTCAGCTCTTGTTGCAGAAAATCAGGCTGATATATGTCTTGAGGAAATTGCAGCTGTGGTTCTGGTCCTGTGATGCACAACATCACAAAGGCCTTCTGTGCAGGGCTGTTAACTGGGGTCACTTGCAGCAGCACATAAAGATGGGGTGGGAAGAGAGAAAGAGGAAAAAATCCACATCTGCATTTGTAAATTTTCACAGCTTGCAGAAATGCAAGTAAATGCCAGTATTGCCCCTCATCCCTCCTCTCCTGTCCTGCTGTTACATACAGGTTGTAGGTGTTAGGTCTGCAAGCAATTGTTGAGAAATGGGCCAAAGATCTCTTGACCTTTAGTGCCTGTAAAATCCTCTGGATAATGTACTCTTCAGTACTTACAGGCATGATATGATTTTTATATAGGTTCTCTCAATGTAGCAAGTAAAATCTCTCATTCCTTATTTTGCAAGAGAAATAAAACATGTCTTGTCATTTTCCAAACTGTACTGAATTCCATGTAATCCTGGTAACAATTTACGAAGGAAGCACATTACACAATGCTCAACTGGAAGGAAAGGCAATACTGTGGTTAATCAAACATTCTTGTCATTTACAAGTTTTGGAGAATTTCATGCTGCTGAGTGATGCCGAGCAGGCAGCTGTGGAGCCCGAGATACCTCCTTTGTAGCCACCACAGATCGGTCAAATGTAGCAGCCCTAGCAGGTGCTGACAGAATAATTACAGTGCTCGAATTTGTAATACTGCGGGCATTAATGGACTCCTGAAGCTGGTGAAAGGAGAGCTCCATCTACTGTTGTATGGAGGGAAGGCAAAAATAACTGGCATGGCCTTCCCCCCACACCCCGGGAAAGCTACCGGATACCACCTACTATTTTTATTTTTTAATTTTTTCTCCCTTCTTCCTGTGGCTTCTAGAGTTCTCAATTTCAAATCCAGTGCCCTGCCTTGGATATTGTGCAGGTACATAGCTGGGGACAATCTGACAATCCCTACTTAGCCATTGCTGAAGAGGCAAGGCAGACAAAGGATTTGAGGGCAGCAGCATGGGAATGAAGGGACTTTTAGATGCACGTATAGAATTAGGAGTAGAACCAGAAACTGACCCCAATTTATAGTTAACAGGAGGGGGGGTTCGTTCTTCAAAATGTATTGAATGCAGAGATTTCTTGGAGAGCTGCAGGCAGCACTGGCTTTGGAGCTGCAGAAGCAGGGAAAAGGTATATATAGCACATAGTTCTGCAGCTTTTTCCTTGATTTGGCACTGCACTTTTTTAACTTACTGTATCTCATATAGCTAAAAAAGTATTTCTTCTATAAGTATAGGTGGGCATTTATGAGAATTGAACCCGCAAAAAAATGCACAAAAAAAGGAGCACCCTCTCCTACCAAATTTGGAGATGCAACAAGAAATGTGAGCCCTGAACTAAGGTCTGGATGCAAGTTCTGCAAATGGCTTCTGTCTTCCAGTGCTTTCAGCTGAAATCTTACTCTCTGCCTGTTGGATAATACTTTTGATAGGGGAGCAGATTGCCCAGAGAAGCTGTACCTGCCCCATTCCCAGAACTGTTCAAAGCCAGGTTGGACAGGGCTTTGAGCACCCTGTCTAGCAGAAGGTGTCCCTGCCCACAGCAGGAAGGTTGGAACTAGATGTGCTTTAAGGTCTCTTCCAACCCAAACCATTCTATGCTCAAGTACCGCTTGTGCTGATCTGAGCATATTTTTTATATATATAGAAATCACTGACCAGTTTGAGTAGCTTGTAAAGCAGAGTGTGTACATTTCTAGAAAAAAACAAAGATTTCAGGATTTAGAATACTTTTAAACAGTACTAATTTTTCTCTGCAAATGATATGCTGGTAGTGAAAGCACATTGTTATTCTGTGCTTGCAGGGAACATCAAAAGTATCTGGATTCCTAGATTTCCAGAAAAAGCTTAGCTGATAGTTGCTCTGCACTGATGTCAGGGGAAGAGTTTGTGCTTTTATCTCTTGACTGAGAGCTCATCTCAAGTTATGTGAACAGATGTTTCAGATTTGTGTTCAGCCTTGCAGAAGAGACAGAATAGTCTAGTCCTCAGCTTTTCTATCTTTCGTAGTATTACTGCCACCTTGCATCTCCTGAATATGGTCTCAGATACCACATCCTCTGCTGATACTTGCAGTCCCTTTTCTGCATTGAAGGGGAAAAGAAAAAATCAACAGTGCTTTTATTTGGGGGTTTGGGGTGTGTTGTTTGTTTGTGGGGAGTTTTTGTGTTTGTTTGTTTTCACTGGATTTTTCTTTACCATGAAGCTGAAATGGAAACTCTTTAAAGAAAAGGAGAGATTTTTTTTTTTCCAGCCTAGTACTTTTCGTGTGAGGTGGTACTGAGTGAAACATGTGAGTGGAGGGTACTCAGAGGCCCCAACCTAAATGTTTTATTAATGCTGGCCTTTGCTATACATAAAGAAGTTTTTCTAGCTAGGTATGTGGCTTGACTGCTTTGGAATGAGGCTTCCCATGGATGCAGGATGCATCAAGGGCAAAACACGTCACAGTTGAATGTTGGATCAAAGAGGCACAGACACGGCCTGTACCAGGCTCTTCTGCTCGCTTCTTAGTGCTACAGTTGTGTGCAAGCAGAGGTCCCACAGCCTTGTCTGGCCTACTCTGATAACCAGCTTGACCGCTGGCTTGGTCACAGCCAATGTGGCACAGGTGCCTTTGTCAGGGAGATGGATGCTGCTGGTCCTTGGAGCTTCAGCAGGAAAATACAACTTTGCGAGCTTTTCTAGCTCTGACAAATGTGCTAATAGCATTGAATTTTCTTTTGTGACGTGATCCATAGCTCTCTGAGCATATTACAGACATTACACTAATTAACTCTGTACTTGCTTACCAATAATCTGTAACTTCAGAGCTTCATGCCTGTTTGCTCAAATGCCTTTTACCTTGTCAGTGTTTTACTGTATAGAGCTGCAACTATTTCTGTAAAACTGTAACAAACTAAATCCGTCTAACCCACTCTGGGAAGATACTGTCTTTCCACATCCTGGTGCGTGTTTTACAGCTCAGAAGCTCTTAATGTAGCAACTTGAAAGCATACAGCAAGAGGAACAACAAAAGAAATGTAAAATACTTCTCATGACACAGCTGTCAACAATTAGACTGTGTGAGGCTTTGCTAGCAGAGGTTATGAAGAAGCCCATGGAAATCTGAAACAGCTTTCATAAGAAAGCACTGAAAATATGTGCCAGAAACTGAGGAATAGATTGCAGATGGCAAATATATGTCTCTGCAGACTGTCAGGGGACAATTTGGTTTGACAAATGGAGCTGTGCAGAAGATGAACTGTCAGGCTGCAGAGCAGCAGTGTACAAAAATGATGAAACAAGATTAAGCATGCCTGATATACTGGATTTTATGGGAGCATTCACCCATCTATTCAATAGCTAGATCCCACAGGCTGCTGGGAGATGGAGGAGCCTTCGTTCCTTCAAACAATGGTGTTTAACTTTTATACCATGCCTGACATCTGTAAACCCTCAAGACCCATTTTAAGAAAGAAGAAGATATGGTGATATTCACCCATGAACTAGGGCACGGTGCTAAAATGGTCTTTGAGAGGCTGGACAGCAATGAATTGGTGGTACTGGAAAGACATGTTGAAGCCTCCCAGCCCTCAGCATTGCTCCTGCAGGGCTGGAGGGGATCAAGTCTGTCGTAAGCACTGAATGAAGAGATGAAAATGTTAGAGGGGCGCTCACAGCAGCTCTGTCCCCAACAGCCTGGCAGACTCTGTGGGGTTGGAGTGCCTGTTCCCAGGGACTGCAGAAGCAGGCTGGCCAACCGTGTGTTCCCCAGGGCTGCTGCAGCCAGTGTGGCAGAGCTGTCCCCATCCTCAGAACAGCCTTACCTTGGGTGGGAGCTCTCTCAGCAGCCAAAGAACACAGAGGCATTAAATGATCGTAGGCCTTCACTTACAGTGCAGTGGGACCAGGCCATAGGCACTACATAGCCCCTGAATGTTTGCTTCTACTGCAGGAGTCTTTGTAGCTTAGTCTCTGAGCTTCCCAGAGCTTTTGGCACTGTGTAATGCAGAGACTGGCTCACACTTTCCTTGGTCACCTGTTTCTTTCACAAAGGATTTGCTGGATTCTCCCAAATTAGTGATCTACTCTACTCTCTAACGCTACAGGCTAAGTTTGCCCATGGTAATGTAGTCTGTTAACAGCAGAGAGTTTGAATGCGGCTGGAAGCTTCCTATGTCCCAAGACTCTGGATTTGGTCATGTTACTGTGCTTGGGGAGAACGTGAGGATGGTGGGAGGTGGGGATTTGCAGGGCTGCAGCAAGTGGGTCTGAATTTCCATCAAAAATAGCTGAACTGTGATGTTTTCTCTTGACAGAACTGGTAAGAGGCCACAGACGCTTGCTTTCTGTGATTCAGAAACTTGCAAATCTTCTTTGATTCACACCTTATAAGTAAAATTAGCTTGTGCCTTGCTGTTGCCAAGCCTTTTCAAAGCAGAGATATTTGTACAAAGGAATTCAGTAACAGAAACGGAATTCACTTGTGGATCAGATTACTGTTATTTCTGGCTGGAAGCAGCACCAGAAATACTCGCAGGGATTTCCATATTGCCTTTTGAAAGATGTGCGTATTGTTGATAGAAAAGTAGGTATTTGGGAGGATAATTCATGTATGTTGAGAGACAGGAAGGGAGATGAGCTCCACAAGGCTGTCACAGCCATGAATGAGTGTTTAGCTTTGCATTGTAACGTTCAGTCACTTTTGAAATGGGGATCTTTAGCTGTTGTTGTTGAGAATGTTGTGACGTGAGCTACAATTGCTGCTGCTTGGGAGATGTTTCCAGCCAAAAGTCTAAGCTTTCATTCAAGGCACAGTTTTTATGCTGATTCTGTATTGGCATCCTAGAGAGTTGTGTCAGATGTCTTCCTGCATGTGACAACTCTGCAGATGATGCTTAATGAAGGGAAAAATTTTGAGTTAAAGTAGTGATCATTTGTGATACTGACATGCGATGTTACCTAAAAACCCGTCTGTTGGGAGCATCAGTCCAAAGAAGTCTGGCATTTTAAATACATGCTGATCAGTGGTGTATGTTTTGCATCCAGCTTTAAATAAAGCCTCAGTCCACTGGATAGTGCTTTCCACAGGGGCAGACCCTGATGTCATCTGAAGAGCTGGGCTCAGCAGCTGATGGACCTGCACAGCCTGCAGAGGGGGAGCTGGACACCGGGAAAGGGCCAGCAGTGGCAGTGAAACATCATGTTCCTCTCTGGATGCCAGGACAGAGCAGATGTCTCCAACAGCATTTAGCTGCCTGGGGTAGCCAAGAACAGCTGTAAACTGTGGGCTTTTAATACAGGTACCTGATTGCTGGTAATACAGTTGATTTTTAGAGTAAAGTCAGAGTCTTCTGATCATAGCCCTAAGTGGTGATAAAAATGGAGAATAATTGGATGTCTGCAGTATAATATAGGACATTTTTGTTCCTGGCAAACTGAGAATTTTAAAGCAAAAGACTATAAAGCAGTTTTACTTAAGCAGGCATGTTATGTTGGAAATATGGTGGGTTATATTACTTTACCCCAAAGTTTATAGTATTATATACTTCATGTCACTATTAAGTGAAGTCTTACTAAGCAACAACATGGCTTTGTGGCCATCTTGGCTAGGTTTCTTCCTTCTGCTGCGTGGACTGTGCACAAAGAAGTGTATCTCCAAGGAGTGAATTTTTTGGCTCTTTGGTAATGCGTGTAAAAGGGGACAGCAACATATGGGCTTGGCATACTTCAGGGGATGACTGTGGGAACCTGGGAATGTTTCATGCCTGCAGCAAGTATAGGAAGAAGGGAGGAGGAGCAACCAACAAGCTGCAGTGAGCTGTGTGACTGCACTTAATTACATAGCTGCTCATAGGAGCAGAAGCAGCACCAGAGAAGCCCAGGTCTTTATGGCAGTTAAGGTGAAGAACACATCTTATACCATGTTACTTCTTTCCACATGGGTCACAGCAGGACTGGGAGATTCTTGCAAGAAGCCACAGGCAACATCTGGACTAGAAGGTGCAAATGAAATTGCTGTCCAGACCAAAAGCAAGCCAGGGGCTGATGAAAGAATGGAAGAGGGACTGGTTTGGAAGCTCGACACTATCAGTGATGAGAGGCTTCAGTTGCAAGCGGAGGCGGTAGCACGTTGTGGCTTTTCCAGATGTAGAGATGTATTTATGGATCAGAAACTCCAAATGTTGTATAGAACTAAAAACCCACTGGCAGAAGGGCATGCACAGTGTACTTGCATCAAAAGCCTGCAAGAGTCTGTGTGTTGCCATATACTTCACAGCAGGTCTTCATCCATCACATTTTCTCTGAGATCGGGGCAGAGCAATTGCTTCAGCGCAATGACTTCGCAGCTGTAATGGCAATATAGAATCATAGAATAGTTAGGGTTGGAAAGGACCTTAAGATCATCTAGTTCCAACCCCCCTGCCATGGGCAG
>JANRGW010008692.1:0-17133 GCA_024733675.1 Psilopsiagon aymara | reverse complement strand
CTCTATGGAAGGTGTCCCTGCCCATGGCAGGGGTTGGAGCTGGAGGAGCTTTAAGGTCCCTTCCAACACAAACCAGGATGGGATTCTATGCTGCGGACAGGAGTGGGAAATGGGAAAAGCGGGAGCGGGGCTCGGCGGGGGCTCTGCGCCTCCCGGTCCCTGCCGGTGCCATGTGCAGCGCTGGTTTCCTGGCTCGGAGCGCACAATCCCGGACACCCGCTCCATGGCTCCATCACTTCCCTCTTCCCGAGCTCAGCCGCTGGCTCTCTGCCGCGGGCCCTGCAGGGGGCGCTCACGCAGTGCGCAGCGCCCGCGTCCTCCTGAGGTCCGCGGGTTCGCGTCCCGCCGGGGGACGCTCCTGCGGGTGGGACCGAGCTTCACGTCCCGCGACGCGGCTTCACTGCTCCCAAACCGCATCCCAGCGATGCCCGGCAGCCTGGGACAGCGGAACAGCGAGAGCAGCTGCTGCGGCAAAGGGCTGTTGGCTGGGGGCTGGCTCAGCGCAGAATGCAGCTTCACACGCACCCAGAGCTGCCTTCGCGGCCCTCTGCCCTTGGGATGCTCCTGCACCGCCTGAGCTTGGTGTATCCTCCCTCTTATAGCCTGGCTGGAGCCCTGCGTTATCCTTATCTTTGGTCTCGTCCTGCTCATCCATCGTTTGAACGAATCCCTCTGATTATCCTGGTTCCTGTACCCAGTTCCAAGAGCATCAGTTGGCCTTTTGAGCTCTCTTTATGCTCCCTTTGCTGGTGCCTACAGAATACCATAGGCTCTGGACCAGCCTTTACAGGAAGGTCTCTCCTCCTGCCCTAGCAAAAACCACTCAGCAGATTGGCAGAGGTGGCAGCAGAGATCGCGATGGCCCAAAGCCATCACCCTTTGGGAGACAATTCTGGATCTTGGGCAATTCCATGATTTTTAACAAGGATAGAGAATTTTCTTGTCTGATTTTCATCTGTAACAGCCAGAGAAGGTCCAGCACTAACTGTGATTAACTGGGAAAAGGGGGAGGACCCAGGATATGCAGTTATTTCAGGGCTGGTGGGAGATTATGTGCAGTCCCAGGCAGCCCAGCTCTTTGCACACATAAGGGTCCCTTCATAAGCCTGGAACTCAACTAAAACTCAGCTCGAGGTCTCTGTGAGATATTTTCCTTCCTCTCAGCTTTTACCTTCTTTGGTGCAATCTTATTTTTCCTACTCAGAATCCTGAACTTTTCCCTGGATCAGGACCAAAGCATCACCATCAGAGGAGAATTCTTGCTCCTCTTGATCAACTCAGGTATTTCTGATGCAAACCCCATGGAAAGCAGCTGAACGAGGAGGTTAAACACATGCAGTTATGTACCTTCCACTGCCTGCTCTGGGGAGCAAGCAAGAAGAAATGAAGGAGTTAGGAATGAATTATCCACCAGAAACACTTTAGAGTTTTTTATCTGTATTCCTCGTAGGTGCCATTTTCATATGAATACAAAGCCTATATGTACTTAGGAACATTATGCATATAGGAGATATAAAGGACGTTGGCTAAATTGGAGATAATTTTGCTTTTCTGTATACACAAATATAGATGCACACATCATTACCATTTTATTGATGTGTGTGTGTTTACACACACAGATCTATTTACATATTCATCGGAATGCCGTATGGATTGAATGCTATCAGAGGCAGCTCGCAGATAAAAGCAACCCTGGGAGCTAATGGATGTAAAAAAGAAGAAAACAAATATAAACTAGTGATAACTCGGCCTCACCTTTTTCTTCTGCTACTGGAAGTAAATGACATTGCTGAACAAATACATGTTTTAACTCCACAATCTGCGGCAGTGGTGGTGGTGGTCACAAACAGCTCCCTCCTTGTTCAGCTCCCTGGTTTTCTATTTTGAAATAAAGAATATCACAACTTTGCTTGGAAACCAAGCCGTAAACATCACTTTGCCCCAGATCCACTGAAATAACCTTCTTGATGCTGTTTGATGCCATGGAGGCACCAGGTCAACCCAGCATCTGCCTGGCTGCGGGGGAATGGTGGGCTCGGGATGGGAATTCAAGCAGGTTTCATCAGGTCTTGCTTTAGAGCAGCACCAGTGGGTTTTGCTGTGGTAAATACATCCAGAGAGGACAGCCCCGCTCCTCAGTGTGCTCCTGGCTCACGTGGAAGAGGCTGGAGAATGGGAAACAGGAAATTTTAGCATTGACGTGGAGTTTCACACCTTCTCTGAGATGATATTTCAATTTCTGCTTTTTTTCCCCTCCTCTTTCTTTTCCCTGCAACTGTTCTTGGTGTTTCTAAACCAAATGAACATGAGCTTTGAACGCTGGATGCTCTCCTGAAGGGCAGGTGCCTCGTGGCCCCCTCACCCCAAGCATTTGCCAAAGATAGATGTGAAACTGGTGCGCATGAGACTCTTCCAGTGTGGTTCAGGCCTGCTTTTTTTGCAGTGGATTCTCGTCCACAGACAAGATAACGTGAAGATAGGATTTGGAGACAAAAAACATCCTTGGAAGAGCAAAAGCCCGTCCCCAGTAGAGCTGCAGCCGCCTCTCAGCTCCCTCTGAATTGCTCTCAGTGCATTACTTGCTTTGCAATTTCATTCCCTTTCCTAGGAGCAGCCTCAGCTTTATGTTTCCCTTTTAAGCTGATTAAAATAAAGTATTTGAACAAATGTCATGGGCACTTAGAAATCTCTCCTCTGTTTACTCTCCTTTGCTTTCATCCTGTCCACCTTCGGCAGTACCAGCTCTTAAAGCCTTGAGTGCTGTCTATCTAAATTAATGCATCTTGTAGGCAGGGTACAGATTCATTATTATTTTGTACTTTGGAAATACACCTTTATTAAGTCTCCATGGTTTTTTCTGATGGTTGAATAGTTGAGCTTCTTTATAAACCATCAGCGAAGAGATGGTGGCTCCTTGAGAACCATTAGGTATATACCCGTGGGAGTGTGTTCTTCATCCAACAGGCATTTAGTCAGTGCACAAAGCAGGCCCCAAAGAAGCAATTTTGTGTTCTTTCAAACATCTGTCATTGCACACATGGTTCCTGGAGGTCCAGGGCAGGTAGCCACCTCAGGGTACCACTCCTGCACTCCCAAGGATTGCATGGTCCTTGGGCAGCCCCATCCCCTTAGCCAGAGCTCATGTGCCTTTTTCAAGCCATGTTGTCACTGTAGCTGTCCTCCTCCTTCCTTCCTCCTCTCCACTCTCAGGAGATGTCTCCTCCAGGGCACAGAGCTGCTGCTCCCCCGTTACATTCACTTTGCATGGTGGGCATGAGGTTAATACCCACCTGGAAGAGCATCATTATGTTTCTCCAAGCAGAAAAGTCCATAAACCATTAGATGAATGGTTCCCCAAAGCAACACGAGCAGTTCCATACGTTAACCTTTCCAAAGGCAATTGTTAGGCCTCTGAGGACACCAACAAGTATTAATGATCCTGAGCAGTCTCACATAGAGCCTCCACCCACATCCCTGAGCCCAGGAGCTCTGTTTAAACTCAGCAGTTGCCCTTCAACCATAAGCTATGATGGAGGGGTGCTGGTCCGAGCACCTAACCCAGGTGACAGTCAAGGAGTGTCTGAGCACTCCTGTCAAGAAGGGAATGGAAGTCCATATTTGAGGGTTTGAAGTGATCCAGCAATGTGCTGGGTCAGACATGAGACCAGAGCTGCTGTGGGAAGAAATGAGGCTGAGTTTTGGTTTGATCCAGAATCAGATCTAGTTTATGCCATAGCCTGGGGGGGACAAGGTGGGAAGGAAGCCACAGGAGCTTAGAGACTTCTCTTGGGGATGGTGGTATGTTGTACTAGCAGAGCCTGGGTGGAAAGCCAGGACCCCCATTCCTGCAGGAACTGGTGGTACCAGGCAGGGGAAGGATGTGTCTTTGGGGACATCTCGGACTACGTCAGTGAGATGCTGGAGGTACAGCGTGTGGCTGCTACAACCCCCCTGCAGCCCGTATCTGGCCTGGACTTTCATATTTGCTCCCCTCAGCAAATGCTTTCTGTGCAGTTTGATTCTTCTGGGAAGAATTTGTCTTTGGGGGAAGGGAGTAATATGTGTTACCCAAAGGATCATTTTAGGGAATTCCCGCCTCTTCCAAGCCCACACCCCTGCCAAGCAGCTCCTGTTTCTCATTCCCTTGTTTCTGCAGGAGTTAATGGAACTGCACTGGCCCTACACAGTGGTGGTGGTTGGGGATGTCACCTTGCTTTCATTCTCCATCCCTGGAAGGTCTTGGCAGGAGGATCATGGGGTGATGTTGATGGCGAGGGCAATGGCAGTTGTGACACAGCTTCTGGTGGCCAATGGAAAAGGCCATGTAGGATGCTCTGTGCCACTTTTAGCCATGCTGGTCCTGGATGGCTGTGCTGGCACTGGGCACCACCTGAAGCAGAAGGCTCTGCATGTATAATATCCTTGGCTTGCACCCAATTCATGTCTCAAGCTGAGGCCCTCAGCTCCACAGCTTCCTTTAGCCCCACATAGCTGGGAGGCCTGTTCCTGGACTCTCAAACCACTCTGGTTTCCCCAGTGAGATGCTCACTCTGTGTTTCCACGGCTCTGAGCACAGATGTGTTTATTTAACTGATTTCCATACGTTTCTTCCTGTGATGCAGATTGCAGAGCTGTGGGCATCACATGAAGGCAGGGTAAAAAAAATCAATTTAACTCCCATCTGAGTTGCACAGAGAAGGGAATAAATGGCAAGTTGGTTTTACAACGATAATTGTGGTTGTTCCCATTGCCAGCTGGGCCAGGTCCTTCTGCTGCAAGAGCTGCAGCCCTGGCCAGGAATACCAGAGCTTGTATTGGGTCAAAGAGATTGCTGCGTGTGGGTCAAACAGCTTCAGAGAACACAAAAACCTGCAGAAAGAGTTGAAAAGTGCACACTTACACTGGTTTCAGGCTGGAGTGAGGAGCACTGATTTTCCAAACCCACAGCTTGAAGGGGTAGATGCAGATACACATAAAGAGCTTACATATGCCTTGCTAGCCCTTGAAGATGGGCCCATGGGGAGGTGTTCCGCTGATGCCACTTTCCAATCCCTGGTGCTGGTGGTCACACACTGGGTCAAGGGCAGGTCCCATCCATGGAGCAGTGCATGCTTGTCACTGCAATGTCACATCAAGGTAGATCTGACCAGAGTATCCAGGATGGGAATTTGGTGGGTAAGAACTATTTGTGACTTCATCAGCACTGTGGAGCTTTTAATGTGAAACTATGGAAGTAACTCCAAGAGAATGAGTAACTCCAGAAAGTGAGGTGTGAATGTTTGTAAGGAAAACAGGCTGATGGCTAAAACAGACGCGGTGACCAGAGTCAGGGGAGCAAAGCAGGATGTGACACCTTGTGCTGTTGGGCTA
Source organism: Psilopsiagon aymara (assembly GCA_024733675.1). NCBI lineage: Eukaryota > Metazoa > Chordata > Aves > Psittaciformes > Psittacidae > Psilopsiagon > Psilopsiagon aymara. The sequence continues at coordinate 11,763 of JANRGW010008692.1, read as the reverse complement.
ATAGGGGTGGCGAGGAAGCCACTGTCCCAGAGCCTGCCCCAGCCCTTCCCAGGCTGCTTCTTGCTGTGGGAAAAGGGGAAGTCCACGGTGAGCTTTCGGAGCACAGAGTGTGTCCCTTCTTGTGCGGGTCAGCACAGCCCTGCCCACAAGGAGTCTGTGTGTCCAGGCTCTGGCCAATGGCTGGAGCATCATCAGGGTGCCAGGGCTGCCTCTGCCGTGCATCAGGCACATGCTAGGTTGGGTTTCCCACTGCTCTTCCCCTGCACTGCCCTCCAGGCCCAGGGCACAGGCAGTTGCAGATGGTGCTCTGTAACCAGGGGCTGGTGCTGAATGTTCAACCCCCACAATTCGTGGTATCCATTAGTGGATGACTCAAACACTGTTTCTAAAATCACATATCTCGAATTCTGAGTATCAGCTTTGCTTTCTGAGCAGCAGTGTTTCCATTTTCAGGCTTCCCTTTAAACCCAAAGGGTGAGCTTGTTTTTTGCCTTCACATCAGTAACAAGACATAAGCCACATGAGGGGCTTTGCAGCTGCAGGAAAGAAAATGTCAAACCTTTTAAGAGACCAGAAGCCCTGTGCTTGGGGATGGGTTTAGGCTCAGCCATTGTAGCAGGTCCAGCTCAGCCCTGTCCCTTGCAGAGCTCTGCGTTGCAGCCTCCATTACCTCCATCTCCTCCATCCCTGCTGGATGCAAAGCTGGGAGGACCTCCAATGAAATGATGCCAGAGCCTGCTCTGGACCTGACCTCTGTACCCGGGATGCCCATAGGGCAGAAGATGCTTTGGTGCCAGATGATTTAGCTGCAAGCCCAATGCTCAAGCGCTGACACTTTTTCCCACTCCATCTCTCCCTTCCAGGAAAATGCTCTGAGAAAACATCCTACACACAACATTTGGCTCTGGTCTAAGTAGGAAGGGAGAATTTGGCTACACTGGGTTGGACTGGGAGCAATCAGGGCACCAGACACTGCTCAAAATGATGAGCTGATTCCCCTCACCCTACTATACTCCATCCCAGGTAAACCAGCACCTACTTGTGCATCATCAGCATTTCCACATGCCAGACAAAGCTTTCCTTGGACAGTCAAAGCAGTCCCAGGTGCCTGTGGGACATTTTGGGGACAGTTCTATGGAAAGCCCCTCTGCAAAGTCCCCTTATTTACAAGCTCCTTCCCACATCAGCTCCCAGCCCAGCAACAGCAATGCAGCAACTCCATGGCAATATTTATGGCCATGGTGCATCCATTTGATCATTTGTCTTCATTTATTGAGTTTACATTTGGTCTCTTTAATGAGACGTGTGTATTTGTGCCCTCTTATAAAAGCTGTTTGGTGATAGAAAAAAACAGTGCTTGCAGTGATTACACCAAAATGCTGATGTACCCCCAGCAGAAGGCTGTCTGGGGGGTGTGACTGGAGAGGTGGCCCTGCAGTGCTGGTCTATGGCTCTCCTGTCCCTGGGGTGAGACCTTGGCTGGTGCTGGTGTTGGCCATGCACCAGAAGCCTGAACTTGGCTCTGTTCAGCAGTGTTCTCAAAATCCCCCAAACCCACAGATTTCCCCTTGGCTCACATCTGAGAGGAGCAAGGGACATGGCCATGGCATGGGAAGGGTGTTGGAGAAGGATCCTTTCTGCCCCAGCACATCACATTCAGAGGCCAGCAAGCAGCACAGGCGCCTTTTCAGCAAGAGGGTGCCTTCCGATGCCAAATGTGTCTGTAAAATCCTGCCCAAACGCTCAACTTCCTGGTCGCTGAGGGAGGAGAAGGGTTAAGCTTTCCAAAGCAGAACATTTCATCTCTGAAACCAAAAGTTCACACTCTCCACCCAAAACAGCATTGGCGACCAGGGTGTATTGGAGCCTGTCAGCTCTGTTTTGCTCTCTGTTGTTAAGAAACCTGCTGCTCCCCGCCTGAAAAATGTCAGAGGGAAATTGAGCAATAACATTTTCCCTTTCCCTGCTGCCACTCCTGCTTTTCCTCAACAGCAACTGGCGTTTTCCAAGCATCCTGACAAGCTCTGAGCCACAGGGTGCTGCTGGAGCAGGGTGCAGGAGGATGGATCCTGGTACCTGCAGAGCCCAGGGATGCCCGAACATGATGCATGTTGCTTGTCCCCAGGACATGGGCAGAAACATGAGACCCCATCTCGGATGAAATCTCCCTCTATAAAAGGAGAGGGTAAGGAAAAGGAAGAAAAGGGTTTGGTTCAGGTGTGTTACAAAGATGGAAAGACTTGGATATGAATCACGAGTGCCCCAACAGTACTGGAGTAACATCACTGTGATGCTGAGAGTAGCAGCACGAGGAGTAGCTCAGTGTGGTGGCAGCTGTAGTTGCTTCAGCTACTCAACAGCTTAAAAACATGGAAATCAGTTAAAAGCTAAGTCACTCACACTTTTTATCCCCTTGCTACGGGCTGTGCTGAAGATGCTGCCACCTCCTTGGCTGCCTGCAGGGGCGAAGCCTCAGGTTTGCCTGTTTGGGTCTAAAATAGGGGCTGCACAACACTCCGAAAGTGCCACCCAATAGAGGTGGGATGGGGCATGTACAAGCTGAGCACCCAAAGCTTGTTGGGATGCAGCCCATCTCTGATCATGTCACCTCACTTAGTGGTAGATGCGCAGTGCAGCTGGAGCCAGGATTGCCCAGGTAACAGCATTTGGGCTGGAAAACCACCAGGTTGTCCTGCTGGTGCCTGCGGACCAAGTGTGTTAGCCAACTGAGTTGCTTTTCCTGCCCATACAGGAGCATTGCCCAGCCAACGTGCTTGCTCCCAGCATTAGAGCTGAGCAAACCAGAGCAAGACCTGGGAAGGGCTTTGCGTGCTCAGGGACATCTCTCACTGACATCAAGGCAAGTGCAGGCGTCTTGGCAATTACTGCAGAACTGAGCTTGCAAGTGTGCTGGTTTTGTTCGTGTTCATCTGAAAGCCTTTGACACATCCATGCTGTATGTTTCTTTTATGAATATGCAAATCAAAGCAGTGAAATTACAGATAATGATATGTAGTCAAAACTTTTCAGAAGTTAATGCATATTCCTTATTTTGCAGATTTCTATCACATTTGTATTTGCAAAATAGATGAGATAACACCGCTCCAGAGAACAGCTTTCCTGTCACCGGAGCAGCCATACACCTTTCAAACCCCACGCTGGAGGGCTGCCAGCTCCCTTCCCAGCACCAGGGTCCATCCTGCAGGATGGGGACACAGTGTCCAGCCCCCTGGAGAGGAGCTGAGCTGCCGAGTGGGGTCGAGGGCTGGGTGGTTGGACCAAAGCACTGTCCTGTTGTGGATCTGGGATAAAACCCTGCAGGGAAACCACATGAGAGCCCACGCTTCCCAAGCAAGCTGGGCACAGGAGGTGGATGTCACTGCATGGGGTGTCCAGCACTGTGGAGATCAGCCACAGTGTCCTGTGCAGCCCAGAGCGGTTCCTCTTGAAAGCATAAATCCTAGTTTGATCATTTGTTGCTGTCTTGTTACAAACCCATCTTCAGACACAACGGTAACATAATACCAATGCAATAAAATACTTTTGAAGGTGAGGATATCTTTCCAAAAAGCAATTGAATATTATCCAAAGTGCAGCATTGCTTATAAAATAATGCTGCTCTGGTGGGGCTTCTTGTTAAGAGCAATATGGGGAATTTTGCACAAATATTTGGTTTTACTCTGCTTTAGGAGAAAGTGGAAACATGGGGTTTGACCTGAATCAGACCCACTCGCTGTTTTCCCGCAGTGTTCCCCATTACCAGGTGAGGTGCAGCACTCACCTCTCTCTGTTCCTCACTCTGCTTTGCAGACTTAATTCACTGACACCCATGTAGGCAGTATTAGCACGCTCCATCCCTTTGCCCATCGAGTGTTTCATGGCAAATCCATGGGGCTGACCCCCACCACCTGGGCTGTGCACGCTGCTGGGCCTCCTACAGTCCTTGGGCTGTTGGCTGGGAACTGCCTACACCTCACCCTGCTCCCAGTCTAATTCCTAATTTTACCCTGGTTTTGCTGCATTCCCAGGTCATCCCCATCAGCAGCTTCCTTCTGATGTTTAAGAGGAACCAGCTTGGGCTGTCATGGAGGATACCCATCACTCAGGGCTGAGGGTACTCAGGGGAGCATCTTTGCCCCTCCCAGTCAGCTCTGGTGGGAACTCACAGGATCAACCAGGTCGGAAAAAACCTTCAAGATCATCGAGTCCAACCGTTACAACTCGACACGTTCTGCCCTGTTCTTCCCCAGGTTAATTGCATCACCTTTAATAATGGTGTGGGAGAGCAGTTCCCAGCAAGTGACAGCGGCTGAGCGGCCCCGCAGCGCCTGGTGAGCGCTCCCCATTTCCCCCTCCTCTTTCTCTTTCTTCTTGCAAACACCTACATCCTTCCTGCATTGTTTCTAACCGCAAGACAATGAACTGAGCACAAACTGCGAGTGGAAAGGTCTGCGGGGGGAGGCGGACCTCTGTGCCCAGGGGCTCCACCTCCCCTTCAAAGAGCCCCGGAAACCTCTGTCCTGCTGCTTGCGCAGCCCGGGCTGGGTGCCGGGGGCTCGCCCCAGACCAGTGGAGCTTGGTCAAGCCCCTCGTCTCCTCCAGCCTCTGCTGGTTACCGCGTCCCTTCCTGCCTCTCCTGCAGCCCCAGCAGCTGGACGCGACAGCCCAAGGCTTGTGGCACCTGGAGGGGCTTCTGCTTCCAGGAGCTCCTCACTGGGTTCTCACCAGCAGCTATTTTAGCAAAGGGATTTTTATCAAATCCCCTCCTGGTTTGTATTGGAAGGGGCCTTAAAGCTCATCCAGCTCCAACCCCTGCCATAGGGAAGGACAACTGCCACAGCTTCTCTGGGCACCTTGTGCCAACGCCTCAGCACCCTCAGGGAAGAGCTTCTGCCTAATGTCTAATCTAAATCTTCCTGTTTAAGTTTAAACCCATCGCTGCAGTCACTGATGAAGAGTCCCTCTCCAGCATCCTTGTAGCACCCTTCAGACCCTGGAAGCTGCTCTGAGGTCTCCACGCAGTTTCTCTTCTCCTGGCTAAACAGTCCCAGTGTTCTCAGCCAATCTTCATACAGGAGGTGCTCCAGCCCCTAAGCATCCTTGTGGCCTCCTCTGGAGTTGCTTTTCATGTTTTTGAATGGCTGCATCCCCCATGCCCAGCTCTGTGTAGGACCCAGTCCTGCTCTGCCTTAGGCATTTTGGACTGAGGGTGCCAAGGTGAGCAGCAGCACAACAGTGATGCTGGAGGAGGATGCTGGGGCTGCCAGCATCCAGAGCAGGCAGGGGAGACACTTCCAGGCAGGCACAACCCAGTGCTTTAGTGCTGGTGGGAAAATCCAGGGGAAAATCAGGAATGCCTCCCCAGTCCAGCCAGTGCAGGTGTGTGTGCAGAGAGATCCTTGTCCTGCATTGCACCCACTGTCCGGCAGGTCCAGGTATTGAGTGGGGTCTGCTCCCAGACAAAGGCATGAAGTGGGACCTGCATGTCCTGCTACCCTTGAGATGTCCCAGGAATAAGTCCCTGGGTTGTTGTGTCCATGTCTGAGCTCTCAGCACCACATGGGGTGGGTGCTGAGCACTGCTCTGGGTGCAGGGTGCACCTTGCCCTGCGCAGGGTGGTGATGCTTTCCTGCATCCACAGCTCCTGCAGCAGGATAGGGACATGGGAGCACTGCAGGGTAAGGACCACTGCAGGACAGGGACTACTGCAGGACCAGAGCTGCTGCAGGAGAAAACCAAGTTTTGTTCTCACTGAGGTGTAACTCCATCACAAAAATGAGGATAGCTGCCTGGTGACTCTCTGGGGCCACAATAACTTGTGTTTGGGGGGTGGGGGAGCAGAGCACGAGCAGCGTTGCTGAACCATTCCTGTGCAAGACATGGTTGCAGACAGTCACACATGCTCGAAGCCTGGGAGATGTGTTTAGCTCGTATTTTTGGCCTTGTCTCTGTGACAAGCTGGAGGAGGTTGTGAGGCACTCTCAAGTGCTCCTTACACACAGGGTGGAGAGGGTCAAGAGGACTACGAGGACAAACTTGGATTTGAGGAGGAAGACACTCGAGAAATACAGACCAAACTCTGCTGCTGTGCTACCTGGTGCACTGGGGTGTCTGCACATGCAGTAATGGGGCTCAGAAATGCAATGAGAAGATGACTAAGCCTTGTGTACAGTTAAAGTCATGCTGGCAGTGGATTACAGTCACTGTTGCTTGAATCCCCAGAGCATATTTCATGCCTAAAACATTATAATTAGGAAGAATAGAGAAAAGCTGCATGAACAGAAGGCTCCTGTGCCCCCTCCAGGAGCTGCCAGCTGAGCACCAGCATCCAGGCAGCACCAGATCATCTGGCTTCGAGGAAACCCTTCACTCAGGTTGGTTTGTCACAGCCGAAGAGTCCTCTTGCACCTCAGAGATGGAGGCACATGGGTAGGTCAAGGCAGGTCCCAGGCAGGAAGCATTTAATGGGATTTTGGAGTATGAAGTAAGTGTGAGCATGACCTAAGTATGTACAGGCTGATTGAGTCTGGAGAGCATACAGTGATGGCTCCTGCGTGCTCATCACAGCATGTGCCCAAACCAGTGGTACAGTTACACTTCATGCCAGCTAAGACCCTCGCCTGCTTTTATCCATGCTGATCCATGGTGTAACATCAGCAGCTTGGCTGCTGTTACTGTACCTGATCAGGGGTATGGGAGCTGAACTTCCAGGTGGGTTGAGGCGCTGCCATGTTATGTCCTACAGACAGTCATCTTTCTGGTCCAATGTCGAGCAAAATACGGCAATTTCCATCTACAAAAGACAAAATTATGCAGTTCATTCTAACGAAGGAACAGTTTCCCAAAGGAGAATATCCAAGCATGGAAGAAAGAACCCATTTTGTGCTCACTCCACTTTTAAAGAGCTGGACTGATTAACTGCATGGCTTTTCTAGCTGGACCATCCTGCAGAGACCACATCTCCAGGGTGCTGATATCTATGCAAAATCCAGAGCAAGAGACACCCCAAGGGGCTTTCAGTGGCTCCCCTGGGTGATTCTGCAGTACCCTGCCTGGGCTGAGAGGGAAAGGCTTTGCATGTTGGAGGGAGCAAAGAGAAGGATGTAGTGGAGCTCTGTTATCATCTTTCCACAAGAAAGTTCTAGAGGAAAGAAAAAAAACAAAGTTTATGTCTCATTCTGTATTCACATTTTCTTTTCATTTCCAGTTTTGAGAAAGGAGAAATTATTCATATCTCCAGTTCCTCCCTTCTCCCTCACACTTTTCTCTCGTTCTCTTCCTCTGTGCCAAAACTGAGAACACAAAGGGATGGATGGCAAATGTTTATAGGGAAGAGGAGATGACTTATCTCCAGGTTTTTCAGTCTTTTCAACTCCATAGCTTTAAATAATGCTTGCGACTGTGTAAAAATGGCAACTTGAAAAGGAAAAAGGGAAGTGTTGAAACACTTCAGTACAGGGAAAAGAAAAGAGATGAATTATTGGGCACTTCTTGCTTTGATGCATTCGGTGTTATGGAGGGGTCAAAGAAAAAAGCACAACCTAGAAACATGAAAATCTTGACTGAGAGCCTTGAATTGCTGAGGGGGGTTAAGAAATCAGAATCTTCTCATCTGTGAAATGGGAGCTGTGCATTTGTTTTGCAACACGACTTTAGATTACTTTTCAATTATTCAAAGTGAGATATTCAGCTACATCTTGGTACTTGGATCCACAAACCTGGTGTAGGCTTTGGTCTGTAAATGCTTCCAGTGGAATTGCTGACCACTGAGGATGGCTCTGATTGGCAGAAACACCCCTAAAATGTGGGCAGCTTTGGTAGGTGGAGTTTTTTCCTACCTGATTTAAGCCAGGGAAGGGATCAGGCCAGGGAAGCAGCTGCTCCCTGTATGCTGCTGGAGCTCTGGTGGGGGCACTGCGGGTTCCCTATCTGGATGACAGCAGCAAGTGGGGCTGGTTGTGGACTTAAGCCCAATTTGCCCATCATCAGGGCGATTGGTGTGACTTGCTGTGGGCATTATGAATCCAGGCTCACTTTACATGCCGGGCCTCCCTAGAGAGGGCAGCCAAGCTGTGGTCCTTCACAACGCTCCCTCTGTGATGGCGATCATATGTGATCTCCCAGGAGATGCATTCTGAGGGTGGAAGAGGCCTTCAAGTCTGAACTGTCCCACCTTTTCCCTTTGATAATTTTAGGAGCTGAAAGAGCCTCTCCATGTGCCATTTCCAGAGTGCTGGCAGGGAAACTGGGGGAGTGTTTGTGGCCTTTTTGTCCTCTGTATCCCCCAGTCACTTGGGTGAGTGGGAAACAGCATGAGCCCTCTAAAGGGGAGCACTACTGGAGCCCTCTGCCAGAAGTGCAGCCACAGTTAAAGGCATCAGCTGAGGCTCTGATTATAAAACCTCCCTGCAGAAATACAGAAATATTTTGTGTAAATTGCTAGAGAAAAGATTTAGTATAAACTCTGCTCCAAGCCAACAAATCCGCTCGCAGCGTAGTGCTTCCGGAGCCGGTCCCTAGCACATGTCTCTGTGTTCCAGAAAATGAGGAAAGGTTCAATATGTTCCGAAATGCCTTTATCCTGTTTCTCTGCTAACTTCCCCCAAGCCATTCTGTCTCCTGGAGAAATCCCAAATCCCTGGGACTTCTTCCAGCCCTCCTCTTTATTGCGGGAGTTACAAGCTCCTAATCAGGAAACAGAAAGGACTGCATGTTACATGTGTGCCCGAACAGGATGGAGAGAGGAGGTCTGGCTTCAAGCATCCAGCTTCCAGATTCCTGCTGCTGGTGCTGCATGAAGCACAAAGGGATATTACATGAAGCTGACAGCAATAGAGATGGCTCTGAAAGCCCACGTGGCTCTCTCCAGTCTGCCCTCCTTGTTCACTCTTGCACCCATCAGATGTAGGTTGTGACCACTGGTCCTGGTGTTCCCTCTGGGACTGAAATGCAGCTTTGAATCAGGGATGGAGGGAGCCATATCTGCTGTATGTGACTATGGGGAGACATAACCAGCCTGTGGGTGATCAGGACGGAATCTGGAGGGGAATTGCCATTTCTGCCTAGGTATACCTCAGAGACCAGCAGGCCTTATGGGTTTTCTGCCCTTTATCCCTAATAGGTGGCATTTTTTATTTCCCCCTTTGTTGAGAGATGCTGGACAAAGCAGGACAACCTGGTAGTGGATGACCTGGACCTTCTCCATCTCACCTTCTCTGTGGCACAGATGCCATGGGGCAGGGATGCTCACTTGTAGGATGGATGGGTGTAAGAAGAGAGTGAGGATGCATCAAATTCCAGAAGACCCTTTAGGGTAGATGAGTATCAGGCTCTGTTAATTGCCACCAGACTTGTGATGCCTCTAGCTGATGGGCTTATTCCACTCATGCCTTCCGTTCTAATCCTGTCAAACCACTTTGGACCTCAGGATTTCTATTAGTGGGGTATTGCTGCTTTGCATGCAGATCTCTGTGCTAGACCCAGGCACCTGCATCCTCCATCTGCCCTCCCTTCACGAGAACCAGACCCTCAGGTGATGGGCAGCCCAAGGGACACACGTGTGGCCTCTCTTGGCTTTGCAGAATACACTGACCTATAGTCTCTATCTCATCAAAAGGAAGTGTTATTTTATAGTCATAACTGTCTCCCGTGACCAGAAGTTCATCTGGAAAGCAATGAAATGTACATTAATTGCCTATTGAAGAGCAGTAAATGTGTTACACTTTCCCACAGACTTGCAGTGCAAGAGACTTTGTTCATAATAAAATGTGAATGCGATTACAGGCTCAGAAACTGCATTCTTCCTCCATTACTGAGTGACCTAAGGCAGGTGCAGGTGGCCGACCTGGCTTGTATTAAAAGCAAGGCCATGGAGAGGGACAGCCCTGGTCTGTGTTCCCGTCTCTGGGTGAGGCTCCTGGGAGATGAAGGATGGGGACGTGCCAAGTGAACTTCAGGATCCTGCCAAGGATGTGTTTGTCTCCATGGGTGATTTTGCAGTTGATGCTGGAGAGATGGATGGGTCAGAGTGCCACTCAGATGCCCTCACATCCCATCCCCCCCATCACCAAGCCTTTATGCAAATGGGCAGGGCTTGGTTTTTCCTTGCATTATGTTCTCATTTATCCCCATCCTCAAGCTGGTCTAGGTGTCTCTATCTATCATGGCCACTGCAAAGCCATGGTGGCAGAGGTGTGGTGCTGGTGGCTGGATGTGGAGTGGGCTGTGGAGAGCCAGGAGCTGTTGGAACGGGGGCTCCAAGCTGCACTATGGTGAGAGAGGGTCTGCTCTGTCAGAGGCATGGAGACCCCGAGGACTTTGTCAAGGAGAGACGCTGGGGACTATGAGACCCAAGGCTTTCCATGACAAGAGGATGTGCGATAGTGAGCAGCATCTGCCCACTCCCACAGGGTCCTGGCTGGGGCAGATGCACACACAGCCCCACAGCATCTCTTCGCTGTAGGCAATCTGGTCACCCCACTGAGGCAAATAAGGAGCAAAAGCTGATGCACTACCTAGGGAAATCAAATCAAAACTTGGGCAGATACTCCCTGATGGGTTCCCAGCCTTTTGCTGTCTTGGAGCCATGATGGGGATATGCACACCTCCAGAAAAGCAAAGCAGTGTGTTGGCAGGGGCCATGGAGGGGCTGAGCAACAAGTCATTCAGCTGCACTAATACCTGCCATCTAGCTCACCAGTATCATCTGTAAAATACCTGCCCAGTAAGTTCTGCATTATTTGACCTTCTGTCCCTGTAGATGCAATGGCAGAGCAACAGAAAAGTCTCTAATGTGCTTGCAGTGTAATAAACTAACCTCACTAGGAATAAAATATACAGTAATTACTGTGCCAGATATTATGCTGATTTATCAAATTGCAGTTGAAACTCAAGAAGAGTTGAGGATACAGTGATAAAACACCTGCTCTCAAATCTGACTCTAAATTACCCTTCTGGCCAGCACAGTATTTCACCCAGAAGAATTGTTATTCTTTTCATCATTCTTCTTCAAATATCATTGTTCAAACTGATAATACTGCATTCCTTCTGTACTGGAGTAAGCACTTTGCTGGCACTCTGCACTGTGTGATTAGATGCTGAGTGGATGCTGTGTATTTTGGACCAGGGCTCAAAAACCTCCCACTGCAGCATATCAAATGGAAGCAAACTGGCTGTGCTTCATCGCAGGCTCTGCTTTGGGTTCTCCTGTTCTCAGTAAGATGGAAAAGGCGCATCACATCATGTTTGCTTGGTGGGTAGAGCCTTTCCATCAGCTGGTGACAGTGGTGGGCAGAGAGCAGGCAGGTCCTGCCAGTGAGGCTCATTTCCCAGCTACCCCAGCCACTTGCACCATGCAGAGAGGATCCCATTATGGAAATATTTGATGGTGGCCATCACCTTTGTTAAGCACAGGTACATCTGAGCGATGAACTGGAGGTGCTGTGTAGATGATGCTGGGTCTGATATACAAGATCTTTGCCTGGTTGCATGGCACTGATAATTCTAAGTGTGGGGGGCCCAGGCTGTACAAGGGGCTGTGCCAAGACCTGGGTCCCAGTGCTGTAGCTCGTGTCCTTGGACTTGTTGGAGCTGTTGGAGCGAGTCCAGAGGATGTCACGGAGCTGCTGCAGGGCTGGAGCAGCTCTGCTCTGGAGCCAGGCTGAGAGAGCGGGGCTGGGGCAGATGAAGAAGAGAAGGCTCCTGAAGGGGAGACCTGAGAGCAGCTCCAGTGCCTGAAGGGGCTGCAGGAAACCTGGAGAGGGG
>JANRGW010008691.1:0-15432 GCA_024733675.1 Psilopsiagon aymara | reverse complement strand
GACTTGTTCCAACAGTTCCATGTCCTTTTTATGTTGAGGACCCCAGAATTGCACACAGTACTCCAAGTGAGGTCTCACAGAGCAGAGCAGAGGGCCAGGATCACCTCCCTCAACCTGCTGGGACCGCTCCTGTTGATGCAGCCCAGGATAAAGTTGGTTTCTGGGCTGCAAGCGCACACTGCAGCCGGCTCATGTTCACTTTCTTATCGACCAACACCCCCAAGTCCTTCTCCACAGGGCTGCTCTGAATCTCCTCGTTCCTTATCCCAGAAGAAAGAACCTCCTACAGAGAAGCCGAATGCAGTTTGTGGGTCAATGACATTACTAGGGATGATTTTGATTGGCACGATCCAGATTTTACAAGATTTTCATTTCAACTCCTGTCAAAACACAAGAGTGAGTTGGAATGGGAAGCCTGTCTCCAAAATGCAGGCAATATAATTAAGAAGAGACTTTGCATGTATTTCAGAGAACATTTGAATGCTGAGGGTGTTGCAGGCTTTCATTTCAAATTTAATCATGCTGAACATGGGAGATGAAGGTGGTGGAGCTTTTTTGTTTCTTGATGGGGGCAAACCTGTTAATGGACTGCATAAATTGATTTTTGTGTTGTACTTTGTCTAATCAAACAAAACTAACTAGAAAATCCTTGAACAGGTTTCTATGCGGCCGGTGTTAGGATTAGCAGCGCATCCTCATGTATTAGAGAGCCACTTTGTTGGTTAATGAGAGGAACCATAAAAGCAAATGTTAATAGCAATGATTTCATGAGCTATTAATTTTATGGAGACCTTCACCCCAGCTAAACTAATGAGCGTGGCTGTTTGGCTTTTAGGGGCAGCCCAGATGTTGCAGCAGGATGCCCAGGTGTGGGGACCAGCCACTGAATGCGATAGGGACCAAGGCTGGTGAAGCCATCTGCTTTTATTACTCACTGCTAATAGAAAGCAGTAGGGGAAATGTAAGATTACCAAATATGATGCTGAATTTAAAGCTTTCCCATTTTAAGAGACTTGTAAATGTTTCATGTATTTCTCTCAGGACTTCAAAATGATAACCTAAAAAAATCCCTAAACCCCACCCTCTCGCAGTCACCAAATACTAACCTCATAAAACCCTCCCAGTCTTGAGCTGTTGAGATGTTCAGATGTTCCTTTTCATCTTTGGCTTCCTGGCTTAGCCTGGCCTCTGCGCGGTTTTGGTTGAAAGATCCTACGTGGACTGGAGGCTTCTGAACAGGCAATAAACCTGATTTCTAGACAGACACCTGACTTCAGAAATTAGGCCTCAAAAAGGGCGATTTCCATAGGTTATAATAATTGCTTGGTTTGAAATGCCAGCACTGCCAGGCTGCTGCGGGTCCTGTGGGATCTGTGCTGCTGGAGGTGGCTCTGCACTCCCGGCATTGCCTGGTGCCTGAGGTTGTTCCAGGGATTTCGGGAAGCTGGTGACTCTCCATTCCTTTGCCTTAGAGGGACAGGAGATAAATAAGCCAGATAATGAAGCCAGCAGCTTCTGCCACTCCAGTCAGAGGCTCACGAGAGCTGTTGGGAACGATGCCGAAGGGGATGGTGATTCCAGCTTTGGAAGAGCGCTGTGGAAGTTGTTTGTAACACCAGCTTTTTTTATTACCATCATTTTTTAGCTTAACTCTCCCACTTCAATGCTCTCTTGCATGCTCTCGATCTACCATGGCCTTTTGCCCCGAGGCCAGCTGTTAACCTTCAGTGCCTCTAAGCACTGGACGTCCCGTCCTCATTCCCAGGAGACTTGGGATGTTTTCCCTGCTCCGCAACGCTTGTGGCCACTGCATCCTTCCCTGGCTTTGGTGTCCTGAAGGGACTTCTTCCCGAGGCAAGGGAGAGAAATCTCCTCTCTCATTTTTGACAGCAAGCTGTTACTGCATTTGATTGTGCAGGGTTGACCGGTGGAAGGGAGAGGAAGCCATCAGCATGCTCAGGAGCAGCAAAGTGGTGATGCTTTATAGCTTACTTCAAAATGAGATGAGCGGTTCCTGCTGCCTCTTTGTCCTGCTGGTTTCCCTTATAATTTAATCAATAGTATTGATGGGTCAGTAATGGCATGTGCAATGCTGGGGAGGGTTATTTTTGGCCAGGAAGGCTGTGATGGAGATGAGGGTCTTGTTGCTGTTTGGTGTGTGCAGTGGGAAGGGGAAGCCCCACTGAAGGAAAGGCAGCAGCCTGCTCCTGGCAGTGCAGGTGGATATCTGTCTGCTGTTGCCAAACCCTCTTGGTCTTTGTAACTCTGCAGCTATACCCAGTAGGGTTCACCATGGACCCCAGCGAGATGAGGTTGATGGAGATGGAGAGTGAACACTGAGATCTGTGATGGTTTGGTAGTGAGGTCCTCTCCAGAAAGGGCATGGACATCTCTTCGCTGTGTGAGATAACTCAGTTTCTAGCACCCCTTGGCATGGTTTTGCTTGGTGTTTTATGTTGAGTTCTGGGTTTGTACACAGCTGGGGCAAAGTAGACCCTGGATGGCTGGTGGCCTTGGTGCAGCAACATGCACATGGCATGAAGAGAGGTAGGAAAAGCACCCATCACCTGGGAAGTGAAGCCCTTACCCCAGCATGATTATTATCTTCCAGGAATACTTGTCCTCCTGGGTATCAGCAGCATTGAGCTCTCTTTGAAAAGCTTTTCTGAGGTCCAGAAGCAGGCAAGCTCCAAGTGCTCCTGGGAAGGGACAAAGAGGAGAATTTGATATAGATATGGAATAGATATAGATATAAAATAGATATAGATATATCGCAAACTGGCACCTGCAGGGGACAACATCCCGGCTGGGGTTTGATCACTGCTTAGCAAAGGCTTTGCTAAGCCAAGCTTCAGGCTGAGGAGCTACTGGGGAGGAAAAGCAAGAGCAACTGTACAGCTGCTATTTAATTAATAGCTACATTGATTTTTCTAATTGGCATTTCAAGAGCAGATATGACAGGCCTGTCCCCCACTGTCACTTCTCTCCACTCACCCAGTTTGTTTGCTTGCTGCAAGAGAGCATTCTGTAAACCTCTGCCCACCAACCGTGTGGCCCCACTGCTGGAGTACCTCAGAGGCTTCCCTAATGACAACTACTTGATTCAGGAAGGTTCAGCCTGGAAAGGCAAAGCCTGTTGTGTGTGTGTGTGGCAGTTGGGTGGGTTGGCATCTATATCTTAATGGAGGTTTATCCAGTGTGTGAAGTGCAGGTCACCTTCCTGCTGAGGGGTTGCCTTGGCTGTGTGTCTGATGGTTTTCCCTAGGGATGTGGGAACCTGGGTGTGCTCAGTGTAGGACTACGTGATCAGGCACTACAAAGCCAGAGTTACACCAGCACAAAGTTTTCCCCATGTTTTCAACCACCAGTGGCTTTGAGAAGTGGCTTTATGAATGGGAAGAGCCATTCCGCATCTTGGACAGGGTTGGATTGGATCCAGCTTTGAATGTCAAACTTGGAGCCCTTTTTTGGGAGGGGATAAAATAGTGGTGTTGATTTCCAGGTGTTCTGCCACCTTTTGGTTTCAATTCTTTGCCCTTTTGCTCATCTTGATCCTGGCTTTGTCTGGGTTTTCTTGGGGATTTTGGCTATTCCACATCAAGTTCTCAGGCAAAGACTTGTTCTTCTGAGTTGTCTTGACCAAACAGGAGACGGAGACCCTGGACTCTACAGAATGTGGCAGGGGTACATTCAGAGCTTGGCTGAACAGCAAAGAGCTGATGCTTCTCTTGCCCCTGCTTTTAGCCCTGATTTTTGCCCTTTTCAACAGTTTCTGCAGTGAAATTGGGGTGAAGTAGCCCTCATCTTGGGGCATCAGGGGGCACCACAGGGTTGAGACCTTGTTGCAATTAAGAAATGAGGTTTCCTGGCAAAGAGCAGTCGGATGCCTCTCCTATGGCCCAGCCAGTAAAAAGAGGCAAAGTTTACCACTGGATTAAGATGGATTGTGGAGGGATTAAGTAGTCTGGGGTTTCCTGCTATGTTTGGGCCTGAAATGCTAATTATTGAGTTCTCCCAGCCTTCAGTGTGAGCTCATTGGTGCTGAGGGTATAAATCTATTTACTCCATCCCTGTCGCTGGTTCATTATTCATCACTCAACATTTACTTTGCCAACCAGAACCAAACAGCCCTTTCAATACCCATTCGGGTTTTGTCTAAGTCTGTCTCGGAGGCAGGGAAGGGGGATTCGAAGGGAGGTTGCAAGGGGAAGACATTAAACAGAGCAGCTGATCTCTGCTTCCTTCTTTATGCTGCCCTCAGCTACTGCAGTTTGGCAGGTGATATCCTCCAGCCAGCAAGATCAAAGCAAGAGGGAAACTGAATACATGCTGAGGCTGGGGTGGAACTGCCGCTTGTTGCGCTTTCCCCTGTGAGACACCTAAATGACAGCTTTGCTCTTCCACGTAATAATTACCCATTGTTTGAGTCTTGCATTTAATTAGGGAAAAAACAAAACCCGATATTTCTTAATTTATAAAGAAAAAAGGTGGTTTTAAAACTGCCTGGCAGCACTGTTTTGTAGGCTGGGCTTGCTTTGGTTTGGAGAACTGATCCATCGCATCCTGAGGATTCTCCGGGTTTGCAGGAAGGAGTCGCATAGGGACCATGGCCCCCCTGTACCTGCACCTTCTTCCGTCCCTTGACCATCAGTCCTAGGCCCACCAGGCATTTGGGAGGCTTGCTGCATTGAACTTGCTCTAAGGTAATAGCGTGATTTATCTTCCATTTGCAAAAGTGTGAACTAATCCGTGTCCATGTACCTCGAGGCTCTAATCCCTCCTCTTTCTCCCCAGGGTGATTGCATTCAATGTGGGGGGTTTGTTTCTAAAGCTTCTTTTTCCCAGAGTCGCCCAGATTCTGAATTAAAACTAAGAATGGCTCAAACCCCAGTCACTAAATGTAAACTGAACATATGTTGATGATTTTTATTAGATTTGTCCTTTCCCCATGACTTCATTTTCCATTTTATTTTTATCTTGAAATTGCTCCCTTCCTTCTCTCCAAATCCTTACCCAAGGATGAAAAATTACAAATCCTGGAAAAAACAGAGGACTCAGCTTCCTGGCTCACCAGCCAGTGCAGACCCCTCCCATCACCGGCATCATATCCTATATAAGCTCTTCCATGGACTGCAAAGGATTCACATTTCCTTCTCCTTCTAATTTGGGAGTGAGCGAAGCGGTCAGGCTCTCATGGACACGGTGCGTCATGGAAAAGGCTGCTTTTACCCTCCTAAATGGAGGGGAAAAACACCAACAAAGAAGAAATCAGAGGAACACAGCCTCTGCCATTAGCAAGAAGAGTATTTCCAGCAGCCTGTGGTCATCAGAGGGTGCCTCTTTCCATTTGTAGTGCAGTGGTGCCATGTGAGATGACGGCAATGTGTAATTTGCTGCAGCATCATTGATTCCCATCAATAAATTAACAGTGGTTGAGCTCACTCAGTGTGCCAAAGCGAGTGCTGCTTGCCCCTACCTGTAGGTACCAACTCAACATGTCTTGGGCAGCCTCCAGCAAATCCTCAGGTGTTGATTTTGACTATGAAAAGTCTTTTGTATTGGTCTTATTTTGTGCAAGAATCGGTTGCCCTGTTATTTTTTTTTTCCTATGTATTAATTTAATTGACAGATATGGGGGTTTGGGGGTTGGTTTTCTTTCGGTTCATGAATTTTTATGATTGGAATATACATTCGACTGTGTAGCAAGCATGAAAGACTTACATTGGAATAAATGGATCAGCTTGGCACACAATACAGTGGCCACACAAATGACTCTTTTTGAGCTCAGTGGAGATAATTAAAAGTATCTGCGTGGGCTTGAGAGAAACAACAGACCAAAATCTGTCTCGGTTGCTCCCTTCTGCCCAGCTGATGCTGGTGATCGGGAGCAGATCCAGAATGTTCTGTGATCTCCTGTTTGATAGCAGTTAATTAAATTTGGTACTTATGAGAACGTGGCTTTTAATGGAGAAAATGAAAACTGATCTGTGGAGTCAGTGAGTGACTGAGATTGATGCACGTTGTCACGAGGGGATTGATGCCGAACCCGTATAGTGAGAACTGAGGATGTAAAGGGGATTAGTGGAAGACAAATTGCTCAGAAGTGATACTGAGAGGAAGCTGCGCTGCCCGTAGTCCACTGAAGACATGAGGGGAGAGCTGATTTCTGGAAGCGTTTTGAACCAGGACAAATTGGGAGACAAGATGGGATCAAAAGGGGGGTGATGGCTTTGCTTAAATGCACCCTCCTGATCACATCTGATTGTGTGAGTGTCTTTCTGATGGGTACACAGCAGAACCCAGGTTTGTGGTGGCCTTGGCTAAGCAAGAAAACCTCAAATGTTCATTTCTTCTCCAGTTTTTCTTATTCTGTCAAATGCTGTTTTGCAGACTCTGTAGGGCTGAAATGCTATTTATGCCTCTTTTAAACCTTCCTTAGCTCTCAATCCAGACTTGATCCGATGGTAAAGTAGGCAGCTAAATCCCAGCTTCCCTTTCTTAATTAAAAGTAATACAGTGAGTTGTGTGGCTCTGCGTGGGGGTGAGCAAAGCGGTCCCCACGGCCCCCTCCTGGCTGACGAAGCGTCACCTCTGAAAATCCAAGCGGCTTTTGGGAGACGTGGGAAAACCCCTTTACAGGCAAACACTGCAGTAATGCCTTTTGTAATATTGCGTTGTTGCTATGCTGGTTGGGAGTGCTCTTCTGGGCTTTGCTGTCTGCAGTTTTAGGCTGGGGGATGTCCCTTTGTTTAGTGATGGAATCATAGAATGGTTTGGGTTGGACAGGACCTTAAGATCAGTTAGTCCCAACCCCGGGCTGTGGGCAGGGACACCTTCCAGTAGAGCAAGTTGCTTCAAGCCCTGTCCAACCTGGCTTGGAATGATGATTTGATTGATCTGCATGACCTGAGTTACCTGCTCTAGTCTAAACACAAGGAAGCTGGAGGGTGTGTTTAACCCAAACAAACTTTCTATGGGGTCTCCATTTCCCCTCCAACCTCCCTGTAAAATGATTTAATATGATTTATACCCACAGAATGTGGGAAGAATCAGGTCACCATGCTGTCTTTGCTGGGGCAGGGCTTAGATTATATGAAGTATAATTATATAAAGTAATATACTTTGTAATTATAGGGAGTACCTGGAGAACAAGGTATTTGATGTGAAGTATCAAAACCCAAGGACTTCTTTATTTCTCCTCTGTCCCTGAAATCCTGGTTTCAGCTGGTTAAGTAATACATGCACTGAGCTGGATGGTGTCTGGGCGGTTTCCTCAGCACATGGTTGAGTGGTCCATGCCTGTGGCTGCTGCACCAAACCCCCAGCCAGCCTTGTTTCATGCCATGCCTGAAATAAATAGTGGGAAGAAGGCAAATACACTTGGAAAGAGCAATGCAAGTCATTTCAACCCTTTTCATTTTATTTTAGAAGCAGGGCTGAACTTTGTGCGTCGCTTCCATGAGCATCCTTCCTTGAAGTCCTTTGGGCTCTCTTTCCCAACATGTCATTTCAGTTGCCTGCACTTCATGGTTTCCAAATACAGTGTTTATTTTATTGTGTTTTATTCTCCTCTGGGCAAGTCTGGTGGCAGAACGGCTCTGCTGAGCTCCTCCAAGAGGAGTGGAGCACGTTTCACCCACTAAACAAAGATAATGTGACATTTGCAATATTTGTGCCGACACCGTCTGTGCCAAACACTTAGAGCAGCAATTAACACCTGATCCAGAACGTGAATTGGCTGGTGAGTGCCTTATAAAAATTAATCCACTTTTTATCTGATCCTTTCCTTCCATTGTCTTCTGCTGCATGGTGGCAGATGAGTGTTCAGCGCAAAGAAAGAATGGTGGCGGCACAAGCTGTGGTTCAGGGATGCATCTGGTTTTGATTGCTGCCTCCAGATAATATCCTACAAGTGCACAGAACTGATGGGGTGGCTTGGGAACTGATGGGTGCTGCCAGTATCCTGCAGTCACCATCTGGGTGGGTCGCTGTGGGACCTTACAGCATCCGTGGTGTCCCCAAAACTTGGAGCACGCACAGAAATGCACTGTGTCTTGTCAAGAAGGTGTCTTGGTCTTGTCAGAGGTTTTTATGGCAATGTCTAAAAGTAATAAAATATATCATTGAGCAGACATTTTAATATATTAAATATATATATATTATATATATATGCGGCATATGTGGCTGCCCCATCCCTGGCAGTGTTCAAAGCCAGGTTGGACAGGGCTTGGAGCAACCTGCTCTAGCAGAAGGCATCCCTGCCCATGGCAGGAGGTTGGAAGTAGATGAGCTTTAAGGTCCCTTCAAGCCCAACCATGATTTTATGACTACATGCACATATAGTCTCTGTGTATATTACATATAAAATGATATAACTTTCATACAAGATAAAAATGCTTTATTTGAGCCAGTCTTTAATTGGTTAATTTGCTGCACTGTGGTATTAAAATAAGTAATCGCAGCTTGGGTCAGAGGTAAGGGATTTCTGGGTTTTAATTTTAGAGACTGCTGGAATAAGGCAATGGATGTCTGTAATATTTTTGTATTGATCAGGTATGAGATGTGGCGCAGACATTTGGATGCTTGAATGCAGATGGTACCTGTGCTTGTGCTTGTGTGTAGAGAAAGGCACAGTAAGTGCTGACACAAAGGCAAAGAAAGGGCATGTGCGTGCATTCAGTAATGCCACTTACCCCTTCAACCAAGGGAGGTGCCTTTGACATATGTGCACAACAGAGGATGCAATTTAAAGCCTGGAGAGTCCTTTCAAATAAATGTGTTCAGCTCCCACTGTGTCACTAACAACATGTACTGACCGCAGTTATTCTGTGTCTGAGGTCAAGTTGGGAGTGGGAAAGAGCCTGAGAGCTATTATTTGTATAATCCCCACTGACACCGTATCTCACCGTTTTTAATGTATTTATCTGAAGAGCCCCCTGGGGAGGGGGAGTCCTATGTCCTTTCTTGGCAGGTTGGAGACTTGAATGAGTTAGTAATTTATTTGAGGTCAAACACAGTGGTGCAGGGAGTTGAGCTGCAGTCCCAGGCATAGGCATTAATCACCAGCTCGTGGTTTTCCCCTCTGTAAGTGAAGGTTACCCAACCTATGGATGGAGTCTGGAGAGCTTCAGGGTGTCACAGCAGCAGGAGCAATAATGAACTCTGCTGCTAATAGGCTCTGCCAGGAATCTCAGTGATTTCTTTTGTTGTTTGCTAAGAAAGATGCTTGAATGGCTCGTTTTGTTTGTGGTTGTGTATTTCTGGAAGAGAGGGATGTAGAAACAGGATCCCTAAATGTGCCTGCGAGCAGCCTGAGTCCCTGCTGGTGGCTGGCACAGTGCCTACCTGGCTGTGGGTGCTGGGGATGCTCCAGAAGCCACTGCAGCATCAAATCACATCACCTACATCATCACCGACCCATCCAGGCTTTGCTGGTCTATGCTGCTGTTAAATAACTTTGCAAGGAAATCAGGATATGCATGGATTCACCTCTGATGTGGTGAGCCCTGGGAATAAAGGGGCGGCTTGTAGAGATCAAAAAAGTCTTTAATAGTGAGCCCTGTGCTGGGAAAGCTTCTGTTATTTGCACAAATGCCTCTGCTTAGAGATGTCTGTTTGCTATGACAGCGGGAGGGAGAAAGCTTTCAAAGTAAAAAGGATTCCATGGAAATTTAATGTTTTTCCCTTTTTTTTGTAGAATTCCTCCAAAATCTGATAAATCTCTTATCAAGCCACATGCTTAAGCACAAACCTTGTCCTTTCCCTCCATGCAAGGTAGCGAGCTGCAGCGGATGTTGTGCAGGGGGAAGAGCAGGACCAGCTATGGCAAGAGCTTGTAAAGAGCATGGAGATGGCCAGGCTTCCTCCTATGGCAGGTGAAGAATGCACTGAACCTTTCTGGATGCCTGAGGTTTGTCAGGAAATCTTTTCTAATGACTTCACTCTGCGTCTCTGCTCTCCGCTTCAAGTTTAGGCAGTGTTTAGAGGGGAGGACATCTGTAAAGATGAAGAACAATGATAATTTAACAAGGAGTCCGGCCAATTTTACTTTTAAATCAAATTTCAACAAGGCAGAATGTACCACTGTAAATGCCAGCGCTATTTATAGTTCAAGAGGAGAGCAGGGATAAAGGGAAGATTTAGCAAACTTGGGTATTTCAACAGCTTGTTATCAGAATGCAATTTGTAATGAGACAGAAGCCATTAATACTGATGCAGAGCATCATGAGTCTGGTCTGGAAGGAGACGCTGTGTTTTAAAAGCCCTGTGCTTTGGGCAGGCTGCAGGGCCGAGCCTCTTCCCTGCTGCCTCTGGTTCCTTTTCCAAGGAACTAAGGAAAGCAAAGGAGGCATCAGAAGAGCCGCCTATTCAAGACCTCTTCCCATGCGCCCACCGCACTTTGGCTGCATTCAAGGACAATGGGGTGGTTTTTAGTGACTTGGTGCTGATGTCATTTAGGATGAGCAAATGCATCCTTGTTTCTAAAAGTGTTACTTGATGAAAATCATTGAATTCTTGCAGAGAATGGGGCTTGCCTGGCATTGTTGAGGTTTTTCTTGTTTTCTGCTGATGGGCTGAGGAATCACCCAAGTACTCGAAAGCATTTGACCTAATCAGTCAATTCAATGTTGAGTCTGGTTTTGGCAGGAATGTGAAACAGCCTTGGGCTTAGGGCGACTTGGGTAATAAACAGTGTTCTGCCAAAGCAAATAATGTTAGACAGCAAGGGAGATGTCTCTGGAGGATCTGGAGGCTTTGCAAAGTGCGTCTTTCCATAGAGGTCTAGATACGATACGGATTTGCAGTGCAGGATTTGGCTGTGGGTTACCTGAGCTCACAGACCATGTGAGGAGGGGGGTTTATCCACTCCAGTTCTTGCTTCTTTTAAACGAAAGACACATTAAAAAGGGCAATTTCCGTTTGTACGGGGAAGGGGTGCTTTAAAAACGAGAGTGGCAAATGTTGCCTTCTCCTTCTGAAGTTCTGACCCAGAGCAGTGCAAGAAGACAGGGGTGATCATCCACTAAATGGTCCAGGGAATTGCACATCCCAAGTCTTGACTTCTAAGAACAAACTCAATGTTTGGGAATTGGGCAGCAGATTTTATGAGAGGGAACAGCGTTTCCTTCCATTGGGGAGAGTAGGAGTGGCAAGAAAAGGAGATTTGATGTCATGCAACATGTGGCATGATAGTTGCGTATTTTGTTGCACTGACTTTTGAAGTGATCAAATGCCTGTGGGGGAGAAGAGAGGAGGGACATCTTTTCAACAGGCCTTGAACCTTCTAACTCTTCCCACTAGCACTTATTAGGTTACTCCCAGTTCCATCTTATGGCAATTGCCAATCTCGCTCCTAACTTGGAGGCTGGTCAGGACACCGAGACATCGCAGGAGAGATTTGCTAGAGAATAGCAGAAAATTGCCCTGATTTCTCTCCTGCTTCTGCCTCAGCAGTTGTCCCCAGTGCCACATCCCTGGACCTCATAGGCTATCTCCACTCCCAGCTCGGGGAGCCCACCCGGAGCAGCAGCCAGCAGCAATGGCAGGGATGCTTGTGTCTGCTGAGCCTGAAATACTGCTCCTTCCTTGCTTTTTGTTCTCCTTGTGAAATCCATATATGGGTGTTTCCAGGAGACACCTCCCAGTAGGGCTCTAATCTAAACAGTGGCAGCATCCCAATGCTTCTACATAAACGTGTGACTACAACCTCCTGCTCACAGCAGCGGGGAGCAGACTCGAACTGAAATTAAGAGGTTATTAGGAATAGCAAGCAGTGCTTGTTTCCTATAAAAAACCCACCTGGAAGTTGGCTTTTAAGTAGCTGTGACATTATTAGAAATCTGAAAGGAAAAAACATCTGTCTACTTGAAATGCAGGTGGGCTTTCAGCTAATACATGACATATTCCTTTTGTAAGGGTTTTCTCTTTCCCTTTGCTATGCAAAGCTCTGCCCCCACCTCTAGGTAGATGAAGCTAGCTCTCCATATCTAGTTTTATGCAATACAACCAGCATCCTCCATCTTCAGAGCTTACATTTTAGCCATTATGCTGTTAGATTCATAACCAGACCACACTGCAGCTAGAATTCACTGAATTTTTGTGGTTGGACCACAAAGGAAGCATAGGGGGGTAAAAGAGGAATATCCCCTTTTCCTTCAATGCTTGTGCACCAGTGTGGGAGCAGGGAGGGCTGTATCTGTGCTAACTCCCTGCAACAGCATCACTGAACAAAGGATGAAACAAGTTTCTGTGTTGGTGTAGTGTAATGGAAATATTTTCCTGCTGAAACTCAAGTCTGTGGTAGCCTGTGGGATGGCATTTTGCATGTCTCCATCTGCATCTTGCTGGAAGGAGAGGCAGAGGATTGCTTCCCCGCGGACTGATGGGCCTATAATGCAAATAAGCCGTGAAACTGTATTTGGAAGTGGATAGTGGGTTTACAGTGGGTTGAATGCAGAACTCGGGTTCATATCCATCAAAGGAAATGTAGAAAGAGTTTTTATTACTGCAAACGTCTTGTGGCTCCATCAAAATTGGTTGTTATCCTTTTGTTTTGGTTTGGGGGTTGTGCTTTGAAGGGCAAGCAGCAAGCTGTGGAGGGGAGCAGGCCTCTTGTGTGAATGCTTTCATGTAGCAACACCCCTTCCCCTCCTAAATACTTGATGGGAAATCTGTGATCAGCCCTAAAAATCTCCGCCCTGCTCTGGAGCCGCTGATGGCTTTGTGCATCACTCAGAGAACTCCAGGGTATTTTATATGTTCACAGTGTATGTGGATCATGAATGAATTCATTTGTCTGGGAACGAGTTGATGGCAGCAATTAAATTGGCTCTGTAGCTGCCAAAGTGTCTTTAACTGGCACGAGCCTTGCAGGGCACGGGGACAAAAAACTTCAGAGCTTAGAGAGAAGAAGGGGGTCGGCATCGCTGTCATCTGTTGTTTGTGTAACAGGGGATGTCCTTGGGGATGATCTGGTTCATGTTAAAGCGCTTGGAAGGGCTCAAGTAAGGTCCTTATTGCCATAATCGATGCGAAATTCATGGCATGAGGCAGGGCAAGCTTTTCTCAGCTGTCTGTGCCTCCACATCCCATCATGTTGTTAATGCCATGCACAGATTATAGGGGAAGCTAATGCCCAAATAATCCCAACCTTATTTTGGGGGTGACATGTCTTTGTGATTATATGTGTATGTATGTTGTGTGGGGGTGAATTATGAGGCTGGAAATTGCCTCCTGGGAGGTGTGAGCCCACAGAGGCCCTAAGATAGAGAGGATGCCCCAGTGTAGAAGGGAGATATCTCCTTCCAGGGCTAGTGGGGACCTTCCCTGCTCCAATCTGCTCTCATGAGTCTGACCTGCAGCACCTTTAATTAAATAGTGCTGGCTTTCTCCTCGGTAGTTTGCAGGTTGATGGGA
Source organism: Psilopsiagon aymara (assembly GCA_024733675.1). NCBI lineage: Eukaryota > Metazoa > Chordata > Aves > Psittaciformes > Psittacidae > Psilopsiagon > Psilopsiagon aymara. The sequence goes on along the minus strand of JANRGW010008691.1, from coordinate 2,016 downwards.
TTATGGACGTTTTGGGTTTGCCCCCCCCCCCAAAATGGAATGTAGCATGGAAAAACCAAAACAAACCCAAGGTCCCCTCTATGTGAGTTGTGAAGGGATCTGAGCATTCCATGGCTAACTGGAGCGCTGGATTTTTTCTCATGCAGTAGTTGGGAGCTCTGGGCTCACTTTGCTCTCCCAGTCCCTCTTGAATACCTGGGTCCCAAGAGACAGAGATTAGGAAGATCTTCAGCCCACAACACACAAAAACCATGGGGAAAACAATCCAGTGAGTGAGCAATAATGTTGGTTCTGTGCCCTCATCTTCCTGCGGATGGGTGTTAATCAGTGTAACAGGTAAGAATGACAGGGAATGGTGGAGACAGTGGACTTTTCATAGACTTAAAGTTGGACGGTGATGCTGTAAGCTTGAATTTGTGACATCTGCGTTCATGTCCTGACAGCAGAGGAGGTTCATGGTGTTGTGCCAGAGGCTTTGGGTTTGGATGGGGAGGAGGAGGGAGGCGCTTACAAGCAGTTACAAAGTGCTTTTACCTAATAAAGGCTAGTGAAAAAAAGCCCATCCTGACTTTGGTTTCTCTTTCCCCTTGCAGCCAGCTTGAAAATTCCCATTCATAATACAGTTTTGAAAGGATTGCTTTAAGGTTTTTCATTTCCTTCTCTTCTCTGCCTTCAGACATGCTGAACACAAACTGCTTCTGCCCCGGTCTGCTCTACATGTGATGTGAAAAGAGGTATTTTAATGTGAAAAGAGGTATTTTAATGTGAAAAGAGGTATTTTAATATTTGATGCAGCAGCTCATGGGTATTCAGGACCGTGAGGAAGATCTCCTGTATGGCATCTTCACCTCTGGGTCATTGTGGTCCAGCTCAGCTCATTTGTTCACCAGTTATATCACTGTTATAAGATCAGGCTATTTGAAAAAGTATGGTCTGATGCTGAACCAGAGGAGTTAATGGGATTTCTTTCTGGTCTTTTTGTGAGACTTTGACCCGTTAAGTGGCTGAGCAGCATCGAGACAAAGCATGTGACAGTGCACTGAGTAGTGCTCGATTAGAGCAGGTTTGAAGCTGATGCCCAGACTTGGAGCAGTCAGCTGCCTCTTTGGCAAGAGCTGGGATTTGGGTGGAGGTGGCCTTTAACCAATGGTCCTGATGAAAACAAGGATCCTCAGGCTTTTGTCATGCCAGTGTTTTATTTAGCAGGCAACTCTCCCTGTGATTGGAGCAAAGAGCTGCCCCCCCTTTAGTACTTGCAGGAGTAAGGAGGGGGAAAATGCAGTGACTTAGTGCAGGTATTGCCAGGCAGCAAAGGTGAGACAGATGAATTTATTGCTTATTGAGCTGGGCTGCTTGACAGATATGAAATTCTCTGCTTGAACTCTGTTGGGGTTTCTCTGGAGAGTGGCTGCTCCCCTTTTTCCCCCCTTCTTTTCTCTCATTCTGTGTGCAGCCGCTAAGCAGGAGGACCTGGGGTGGGGGATGTACTGTAAATAAGTAATGAAACAGATTTGTGTGGCTGGGGAAAGAAAATGCCAAATAATAGCTGCAAAGCTTGGATAAATGAGTTGGGGTTGTGTTTATTGGTTTGAGTGTTTTTAATAAGTGCTTTCCTGCAGCCGACTGCTTTGCAAACAGAATGGACCTTCTGTAGCTACCAGTAAATAATGAGATACTCCTTTTTTGTCTGTTTATTTTAGGTAGTCTGGGGTTTTGACTGAAGTAAACAGTTTTCACAATATCTGGCGCTGTAAAATGTAAAGTATAGCATGTGTTAGGGAAAACAAACACCTAAAGAAATGCAGTAAAGTGGGGTGAAAGATGCTTTTGAGCATGAAGACAAGTGCTGACCCACCTGGTGAGATGCTCCTCTTGTCTTCAGCTTCAATGGGAGGTTCTGTTGTTAGCAAATTGGGAACTTGGAAATCATAGAATCATGGAATAGTCAGGGTTGGAAAGGACCTTAAGCTCATCCAGTTCCAACCCCCCTGCCATGGGCAGGGACACCTCCCACTA
>JANRGW010008688.1:0-63580 GCA_024733675.1 Psilopsiagon aymara | reverse complement strand
GCCAAAACACCAACCCCATACCCCCAACAAGCCCCCCCCCCCCCCCTTGCAACCCCATCCTTGCAGTAGTGCCTGTGAAAAAGGTAAAAACATCTCCTTATCCTATAAAACCAGAGAAGCTGAAGTACCCACTGAAATCATAACTTCCTTCCTAGGAACAGGAGCAGAACAAAGCATCTCTAGAGGGCAAGTGTGATGCAACAAAGCACTCTGGAGACTGAGGAAGGAATGAATCATGAGGCAAAATATAAGCAGATAAAGGGTGTATAAGAACATCAAAATCCTTGTAGGAGAGACCAAAACTCTTCTTATGGAGATACACAAACAATACTTACACCACCTCATCTTTCCCACCCCTTCTGGGGTAGAAATAGGTTATGATGCATCACAGTATCTCTTTCTAAAAAACTTCTGATTTGAGGAAAATGCCTTTCTAGCTTCTAGGACTGGGATCTTCCTAAACCCCAGAAACGTAAAACAAGTCTGCTTCATCCAGAGGTAAACCTGACAGCACTTAAAAAAGCAATAGATGCATGTCAGTCTCACGTAGCACGCAGTGCTCAAAGAGCACTAACAGCAGCCAGCAAGAGGACTGCTCATCCCAGTCTGAATTCCAGGAGGAATTTAACTCACAGAGAGGTTACTCCAATGTAGCTGTTCCAGAGCCCTGTGTTACAGCATGGTATGCTCCACTGTAGTGGCTGTGCATCTGCTCTTTCCTTGGCTCATAAAAAAAAACCACCTCCAGGTCCACGTCTGTATTCCTATGATGACCATCAAGTGCCTTGCATTGGCAGGGTACAAAGCCAGGAAATAATTCATGGGATTGTTGCACAGCCCGCCAGGAACATATACTGTCTACATTTCCTGCATAACATGAGGATCAGAGAGGTCTTTTTCTATCTTGACATTGGATAAGGGTGACAGAAAATAGCACCAGAAGGCAGCAGGATAAAATAAGAAGTGATATACAGCCCAAAGAACAAAAGGACTGACAGATCTTATTTATTAGCACCTTACTGCTGGCTTTTCTCCAACTCCAAGGGCAAAATTGGTAATCAGCATGGACAGAGGGACTCTATCCTGCTATGACCATGTAATTCAGTCTGCGTTGCTAAACGCATCAATACCTGATGACACCACAGCACCAGATTGATGGTGGGGATAGATCTATTTTAACCCTGGAAGATTTAGGGTATCTGCCACTCCCTATGAATATTAGCAATGTGACAAAAAAGGAGCAAAGGGCACTGGCATCTGTAGGCTCTTTAGTTCAACCTCGTGAGGTCAAGTCTGCATCTGTATGTGTTTCTGCTGTCTCTGTTCCTCCTTCCACATCCAACAATCACTAAAAAAAAAGCCATCAGAGAACAGTTAAGTGTCTCATTACAAAGAAGTCTAAATCAGAGGCTAGATTTTTAGATCTGAGAAGCCCACACAGAGGACACCAGTCTTTGTGTCATAAGACAACAAGGGCAGCGCAGAGCAGATGGATTTTACTGGCATGCTTTACTTCAGGAAGAACTGAGATGTGATTGCTTAGGCAAAGACATACGTGAGAAGCAGAAGCCTACTAAGAGCCAAAGGGTCACCTGTGTCCTCGGTTTTATTTCTGGAAGATGACTGTGCTCTCTCTACTTCCTGTGACCACCTTGCCCTAGCCAGTGCTCCAGCTTGAAAAGCTAGCCTCCCTGCAGGCAACAGTACCCACTGCCATGCCTAATGCAGCCCGCAGCTTTGGGACTTGCGCTTCACTCCCCAACCTGAAGAAGAAAGCAAACCTTACTGCCACAGAGCAGGAACTAAAATCCTAAATAATTTAGTTTTCTTCTAGGACACAGAAGCTTTTAATCATTATAAATTTAGCAGCCTGTCAAACAGAAGGTGATGCTGCAGTAGATTTCTAGGCAAACAGCTACAGGAAACAGGCTTGCCTGTGTGCCTCTCACATAACAGAGGCAGCATTTACATTGTCTGTACTCCTGCAGAATTGAGAAGAGCCACAAAACACTGCAAGAATAATTTCAACTTTTAATCTCTAACTTAAGGCAGAAGCAAGTTAATTTCCACATGCAGGATGTCCCCTCCAAAATGTCATTTTTATTAAGACTGCCTCCATCTAAATCCTACAGAGCTTTGAAAAAAAACCTGCTTCTCTACAGCAGTGAATGTCACTAACATTAGGCAACAGATCTTAAAATATCACAAAAACCACAGAGCAATTTGGATTTAAAGGGACCTTAAAGATCATCCAGTTCCAATCCCCCTGCCATGGGCAGGGACACCTCCCACTAGACCAGGTTGCTCAAAGCCCCATCCAAAATACGAGGCATCTGTGGGCTAGGCATATACGTAAGTCTTTATGAGTTCAGGCCTCAAGAAAAAGAGGAAAAATAAGTTCTATAAGCTGTTTAACCATCTTTGACACAAGTTCTGTGACTTACAGGTCTCTGGGACATTTCCATGGTCTTTCAAGCATTACATCAACATAGTTCCCAAACAGGGGTCAATAATAAAAATATGGCCAGCTACTGTATCTGCTGAAAAACATCTTAAGAAATACAGGGAAAGACAGGACTTAAAGAAAACCAGATGGAACAAGTCAGAGGACTTCAAAATAAGACTTGAAAATAAAAGTTATAAGAGGATATTCAGAGTAAGCTTTGGGATGCCTCATACACCTCACCTCAAAGCTAAGGAAGAACTCCAGTTGAATGACACCCCATTAATCACTGTTTACCACAAACATCATTCTGTGCACAACTTAAGCAACACCACAGAGTCAAATTAAAAAAAAAAAAGTCTAAGAATATCAGAAGAGATCCATGTCTAGGTTTAACTGAAGAGGGAAGGACCAAGAAGATAGTAGAGAAAGAACCAAGTACCAGGATGGCATTTTCAAGAATGTGATATAATCTGGCACCACGTACAGCAACTCAGTTTGGAATAACACAATAAAAATTGTTGCTGTAGGTACCTAACCCTGCCGGTCAGCAAAAGCTTTAAAGTCCCTTAACAAAAGAACTTCTTGCTCTCTCAATCACTGGGGTGGGTGAAGTGAGAATTGAGATATTTTAAAGTTCTAGCTAATCCTAACAATACAGTCTATAATTTAAAGCTGTTAGGACAGACTTCCATGCTAGAAAAGCCTCAAACTCCAGTTCCCAACAATGGGAAATTTTCCTTAAGCATCCCTTGGACTGAGCTGGTAACATCTATGGATATCCATTTCAGCTGTCCCTTCTACTCATACAGAGGTTGGCCTATTTAGTGTTTACAAAAGTGTGAGAAAACCACAGCTCTGTGTTCTCCTGCTGTGTGGCTTGTTATTGTGAAACATCAAAATAAATTCCATGGAGGAGAACTACAGACATTCCTCCCAACATCAGAATAAACACCAGAGTAGCGAGTTACGAACCATCCCTCCATGGAAAGTCTGCATGTTTCTGCATCACCAAGACTTTGGAGTATGGCTGTGTGGAGATGGGAAGCAAGTTTGGCATTAAATAATAACAAACATTTCTGAAATATCTAATTGACAATCCAGAAAGCAGGTCCTTCCTTAAAGGCATTAAGCAGAAGAAACAGACCATGTAAAACCCATTTGGGTTATGCTACAAAAGGCCTTAATGAATGACACTGTTGCTGCAGGAAAACTGACAGGATCAGCATCAAGTCCTCATTGCTGTGGTTGTAAAGATAATCCCAACATTTGCAGTTCACTGATTTGAGAAATTGCCATCAGAATACCACCGTTTGAACAGAGCTGTCCCATGTGTTACTCCATAGCAAGCCTTGAGATCTCAAAATTCATTGTTTCTTGTAAGATACCTGTTGAAGGCACACAAAGCAGTGCTGACTTTTAGCATGGAACAAGAGACAACCTTTTCAAAGCATTAATTTTCAGACAACCAAGTTTGGGAGGAACACTAGGAACATGCACAGAAATACACTTACTTGACAGCTGTAGGGACCAATCTGGAATACACTAAATACGTGTTGTCATGCGTCTCAGGTTTTTGCATTCCATTCTCTACCCTGACAAACATGCTACCACAGGAAAACACCCGTTACTAAACCAAACATGATAAAAGCAAACACCTCCCCCAAAACACTCAAAACAGGTGACTTTGGAATTTAGGGTGACATTCTCTGAACACATCAGCACCAGTCATTTCACAGTAAAGACTTCTGGAGCATAGCAGTTCTCACCCAAGGAATTAAATCCCAAGACCCAGCAATTGTATTATACTTTATTTGGTAACGCTGGAAAAATCTGGCCAAGAAAGTTAACAGCTACTTGGTTTCAAAGGTTATTCCAGGTTTACAGATATTCCCTTAACTCTTCAAAATAAAAATCTTAATGAAAGCATTCATTAGGGAGATGTAATGAAAGTCAAATTCACATAGATTTAAATTAAGTCCACATTTATTTATATAGAAATGGCAAAATGAAGACCTACTTTTATAGCGGGTTCACATATAACAGCTACACCACTTAAGCAGCTTTGCTGTCTGTTTATAAGAACATTCCTTATTAGCCTGAAGGCTAGATCACATGAGACAAATCATTCACATAGTCCTCACAGTTCACATGGATGAAAAAAAAAAAACAACAAACATCTAAAAAAAGACTATAGCTGGCTTTTTTATCACAGCTAAAAAGGCAACAAAATAGTCCAGTGCACAGGACTAGTTTGTGAGAAGACGTTTAAGCCTGACATTTTTGTTGCTTTTCAAGAAATAAGGAAGAAAGGACTAATTTATGCTATTGAACTCACAGAGTTCCAACACGTAAAATACTAACTACATTAATACTGAATCTCATTTTGTTCCTGCATCACAAAACTGTTCATGTTTTTCCACAAAATTTCTTTTGGAGAGAGGGGTAGAGAAAGAAGAACTGGTAAACCCAACTTATTTACAAGAGATGTAGTTCTGAAGGTGAGAGATTGAGAATTCAGTCTCAGCACGTCCATATTGAAATTCCCAGTTTGAACTAGTCAGAGATATTCCTTTTGCAGTGTGAAAGACCTGCACCAAAACCTTCCGTGCACAGCCCAGTTTCAACAAGCAGTTAAACACAGCTTTTCTACACCCGGAGTGCTTTAAGCACAGGACAAAACTATTAGCTGTTAAGCAGCAAAATCTTCCTCCTGATTTTAACTTTACTGCACAAGGTACTCAGCTTATTTCAGTGCAGAACAGGAAAGAGCGTTGAAATACTTAAGCTATTTACCCATCAAACTTGTTTCCTGTATGATTCTTAAGGGAATTTATTTCCCAGGACCTAAGAGTACAGTTTTAGAGGTTGCTGAGAGAAAAGCAGAGTTGGTTCAACAACAGGACAACAAAGTTTTACTGTATGGAAAAATTCCACAAACTACCATAGGATGGATTTATTTTAAGTTTTTAATGCATACATGAAAGCTAAAATTACTCTTTTGACAATACTGACATACCATTTGTCCTAAAAAAGTCACATAGAGCTTTGTAACATACGTTCTTTGGCAGAACTGTTGGGATTGGGAAGGGAAAGAGGGGATATTTTTTTATATGAACTCACATTTTTACCTAAAGAAAATTTTTACATTTAATAACCTTGCAAAGTTAGGCACTCAAGAAAAACAAAAAAATCTAGCTATATTCTGTAGCAGTAATCTAATTATGCTCATTATACAGTAGAAAAAGGGTATTAAAAGTGAATACTAAGACAATGCCACCAAAGAATGCTCAAAACGCAGAGAAGGAAGCAGTTTGCTCCACTTTCTGCATGTAGCTGGCATCAGTTCTACGACCTATGCTAGAACTGCCACCTGCTCCTATTCTTCCTGACTTGTTTTTAACTTATGTAAGCTCCCCAGTCCTACCTGCTCTGTGATCAATCTTATCAGCACTTGCGGTAGAATGGAATAAACTACTTCAGTAGGAAGGGACCTACAGCAATCACCTAGGTCCAACTGCCTGACCAGTTCAGGGCTAACCAAAAGCTAAAGTATGTTTCTGAGGTCATTGGCCAAATGCCCCTTAAACCCTGACAGGCTTTGGCATCAACCACCTCTCCAGGAAGCCTGTGCCACTGTTTGAGCTCCCTCTTGGTAAAGAGATGCTTTCTAATACCCAGACTAAACCTCCCTGGTGCACCCTTGGACCATTTCCACCTGTCCTGTCACTGGATACTAGAGAGAAGAGATCAGCATCTACCCCTCCACTTGCCCTACCCAGGAAGCTGTAGCAAGCAAAGAGGTTACCCCTCAACTGCCTTTTCTCCAAAGAAGACAAGTCCAAAGTCCTTAGCTGCTCCTCACAGGACACCCCCTTCCATGATTTTGAGAGGCATTTTTGCATTTAGTTCAAAATTACATCTCTCAAGCAGCAACTTTTTCAGTCCTATTTAAGACATTACAGCAAGTACAGATGTATGTTCTTACTTGAAGTTAGCGAGCTAAAAAACATAGTAAAACACAATATATGCCAAGTAAGCTAATTTTGCCTTAGCCTTAAAGCCAGCACTGAAGCAATACACCACAGAACTTGCAGAAATTACTTGATCCACTGAAATAGCACCCACGAAAAATACAGAATTCACAAAAAGGAGCTTTGTGAATGTTTTAACATGAACAGCTGCAAATACGTAAGTCTCTCCAGTTTTACAGGCATACTAACAGTATGTTGTGCCTTGCTCTGACAAACAGATTCCAGCTTTGCATCATTGCTGTAAGTGAATGGAAAATGGATAAAGAGCACAGTTGGAGAACAGAGACCACATCCTAGAAGCGCCTGCTATTTTTCCATCTTGAAGTAAAGCGAAATGCAACATTAACAACTAAGCAGGCAACTAATGCCTCAATATTATAATCAACTATGAGTCCTATTGCAATATGTTAGTCCTGACTTTACACAGAGCACATGAGCAAGAAATGGAAGTGGGGTTGGACCTCCTCACTGAGTGAGGCTAAATACTGTAGAGTTAACTGTGGCACTGAAATAAAAGAACAAAAGCTTTAAAGTAGCTAAAATTGTGAGAACAAAGCTTCACTATAACATCAAGTCTGTTAAAAAAAAAAAAAAACAACAACAAAAAAAAGAAAAAGGAGAAGGCCCCATTCTCCATGGTACCAGCTGGCATTATTTCAGTTCATTTCAAAAAGATCATTTGTCTTTTCTTAAAATGCAGGATATTGTACTGCACAACATTCAAGCAGCCACACAGTATTTTTATTCTGCAAGAACTATCTGCAATTGTGAAGACGGAAAAAAAAAAAATCATCTTTCTTAAAAGAGGAGCGCTCCATCAGAAAGCTTTGCGTTCATAAATGGGAAATTATATTAAAACTCTGTACAAGCTAGAAATGTCTTAAGTTGAAAGTCTAACTTACCATCCAATTTTGGAAGCTGACTTAGTACAAGAAACCTTAGTACAAGAAACAGTATAAGTTTATTAAAAACTCTGAAACACAGCCATTCAACTGGCAAAAGTATGCTGCTAAGGAACATTTGCTAAAGATTCACTAAATACTACAGCTAATTTGGAGTTTATAACTGTGTTTTTACAGCACTTTTTTATATTGAATATAATACTGCAAGGCTATGTAGCAACACTCTTTCCTAGATTGGAAAAGATGAATCACAAGAAAAATTACATTAAACTAGTAAAAAGGGGAGGGAACAGTAATTACAGTTTTTGGATGGAAAACAGAGGAAGTGCCAAGCTAAATTTAGAGGAAAATAAAGTTATATTTTAAGACTATCATAAGCAAGTGGAACAGGAATCTAATTTTCTGTTTCTAGTGCAGAAACACATTTTGTTGCTTATTGTGAGTTTCCTCAACTGAGCTAAACAAGCCATTATGTTGTTAGCTGTAGCATCCTCTACACTCTTACTTAATCGACTACAGATGAGCTCATGATACTTGGTGTCAGGCTATACCTAAACTAACATTAGCACAGCCAAGTATCAATAAAACTAATAAGCAAACAGAATAAGCACTTTGTGCAAAGTGTCATGCTTACTGTATGACTGCAGGCCTCATTCTTAACACAAGGTATCGAGAAAACTACTCAGTAATGATTAATATGTACATACCCAAGACAGTTACAAGACAAAAGCACTGGACTCAATGTTCTGACTACAGGAAATTAAAAACATACTGCCACAGCACCAGAGTTACAGGTCGGAACCTATTTACCCAGTAATTCCAGCCTCAAACTTGTAACAGCTGCTTGGCTACAGCACCTCTTTCAGAAAGACATCTGCTATTCACCCAGGGGACACAAAGCTTTCCAGTGGTCTTCAGTATCTTTCAAAGAAGGCTTTTCAATGAGTAATTAATTACAAGCAGCTTCTAATTCAGCACATACACACTGATGCTCAAGCAACTAATTTAGACTGCCAACTCTCTTGAAAAGACCTGGAAATTGCTGCAAGTAGAAACATCATCTGAAGACTTTTCTGTCTCTTGCCAGATAAAAACTAGCACCAGGTGTCCTGACTGGCATAAACACCCAAAACAAACCCAGTATGAAGTCCTTAAAACTCTGCCAGCTTTTGGAATGCCATCTGCCACTTAATCAGCTGTAATTCCTCCCTCTGCCATACAAGCACACACATCAACACACTCAGATAATTTCAATTTCTTATTCAAGTGTAGTCTGCAGTGACACAGAGACAGCCCACACCAAAACTGTACCTACTGTGAACCTTCCAGAAAAACCTGTTATGCTGCATGATTCTTCTATTTACTTTTTTAAAGGCGAAACATATGAGCTTTAATCATTACTTACCTCAATGTGGATAAACAGCAAAGACTACATTCAAGATTCTCTGCCACAGTTCTTATTACAGTTAAAACCTCCTTATGCTTTAATGGAAACAGAGAGTGACAGCACAGACTGCATATTCTAAGAGCTGGGTAGCCCAAACACAGCAAGTAGAAAAAAACCCTAAACTTTTCTCCATATCCCTTGAAACTGAAAACAGTGATGGTTTATGGAATTACCAATTACAAAACTGCACTTCCAAGAAGAGAACCAATATACTCATATAATGTATAAACCTAATTTAAGTTGCAACACAGAAAATGTAAAAATGCTTTAGGAAAACTCACCAGAACCCGAGCAAGATAGGCTTTGGTGTCCATTTCTTCCAGGAGTACCTATAATATTAAGGGGGAGGAAGAAGAGAATTACACTTCAAGCCAGTAAGGAACAGTTCCACATAAGCTACTCAAACTTGACAATTTCAGTTTCTTTCTTGCAATGGCTGATTGCATTTTCAACAGCAAGATTTAGCATTGTAAGGTTAAACTACTTGGAAAATGCATGACGAATTCCCAATAAGCCTAACATTTTCTTTCAATTACAATTATCATACTTCATTTAAGCCAAGTAGCACTGTTTTATTTTACTCACTCATAGAAAACCACAGCTAATAAAAAAAGAATTGTCTATACAAGCATCACAGTAATTTTTTCCACTTACACAATCCAGATGTTTTATTTGTATAAAGGAGGTATAAATTCACTGCATTCTCAAACATGCTACCAATCAAGTTAGATACAAATGAAAGCACTGAGGAGGTTAATCTACCCTTTCTGCATTGTTTTAGAGTCATGTGAAAACTGATCTAAGAAGTTCTTTACAAGAATATTCATTAAATGAAAGCACTCTTTCAGACTGCTAGGTCTAAGAGCAAAAGCCATGTGCAGAAGTTTGCGAAAGGTCTGTTGACAACACCTATCAACTTTCTTCATGATTTACAAAGAGTGTGTGATCCTCCAACAGATGTTTCAATAGTAGAAAATCTGCTTTGTCTACCTTGAACTTGCTTCCCTCACCTCGACCACACAAATGTAACTTTGCTCTCAGGGTGAAAATTTTATCTTATAAAGCCTGCCTCAAGATTTTTATCTGTTCTTTTGATTCACACTGGCAAAAATGACTAATTTCAGTTGAAAGTTGAAGATAAAACAAGCAACCGATACAGATAAATACTACCCTCAACAACCAAACCTGATCCAAGATGCTCTCGCAAGAATCTTGCTTGAATTAGACACAAACCTGGGAAACCTAGTCTGGGCTGTGTCTTGTGAGTGTATGATCTTATCAGCAGGTGACAGAATACCATGTAACAGACATTATCAAGTATTCTGAACTCTCATGGGATGCAAGTTTAAAGCAAATAGTAGACAATGATGCCCTGATGGCCACATATACTCCTGACCTGATGCATAAGGATACAGATACATAAGGAATACTTCAAAGACCCAGTCTCCAATACTTTAAAATACAAGGAAGGAGAGCAGACTACTACCTCAATTACTCTGAGGTCATAAAGCACGGCTGCTCTTTCTCAAGACAGACAGATTCAAGAATGTAAGTGAAAAACTGACTTCACCCAACAGCTGATTACCTCTAGTCTCACTGACTTTCCTTGCTGAGTGCAGTGGTCCAGATAATTTTGGTGTGCACTGGTTCAGTGAAACAGACCTGGCCTTGGCTCCTAGAAGCAGAAGCTTAGATCAGGTTTAAAAGTATAACTGTGTCAGCAATTAAAGACATGCCAAGTATTACATACTTGCAGTTAAGTAAAAGATGCACAAATCTACTCAAACAGAAAAGGAGACACTACCTAGAAAATTTAAGCTATATTTAACATTATCACAACTCACACTGGAAGAAAGAAAAACATAGCTTTAACAAAGCTTCTAAGCAGAAAGAAACAGTGGATTTCACTTCACACTAAGACTGAATTACTTAAGCCTCAAAACAGCAATAAATACAACACACCTACACAAAGACTGCCTGAAAGGGACCTCCGAAAGCCTCCTATCCATCCTCCCACTCAGAGCAGGGACAGCACCAAGACAAGATCAGTTGACTCTGCTTTTGTCTAGAGGAACCTTGCAAACCTTCAAGGAAGGGACGCTCTACAGCCCCGCTGGGCAGTGCTGCATCTCCCACTCTGCAATTTGCATTCATTTCCCATTGCCACATCATGTGGTACTACTGAGGAGAGTTTGGCACCATCACCTTTGTAGGTGTCCATTTCAAGTTACTGCAGGCTGTTACAACATCTCCCGTTACTCCCCTTTTTATCCATCTACACAAGCTCAGAACCCTCAACCTCTCCTCACAGGTCATGTGGTCAGAGATTCTAACCATTTTCCTAAGTCTCCAGCTTCAAAACAATCCTGTTGAACTAGGAAGGCCTCAAAGCACCAGAGTAGTTCCAGTAATACTGAGCCCAAGGAGGAATACCAGATTCTTCTGCTCCTGCAAGTGCTGAAGACACACTTCCAGAACCCTGGTCACTTTAGATGTTGCACAGTGCATAATTGTGTTGCATGTATTAGATTGTGTTTGTTTCAAAGTGATCTACAGTTTGTGGCTAATTCTGCTTCTTTTCACAGTTTACCATTTTAAATCATGACATTTGGCAGGCATCTCTTCTATTTATTCTCAATTATGTCAGCTACCAGCTTAAAAAGTAAGCCTAAAGCAGGAGCATTGTGTTTAATTAGGTTTATCCAATTACAGTAGCCAGTTCACCACAAAGATGGACAGAAGCAAGCTGATTATAACTAGGGTTTACAAGACAGAGACAGCAAGCTTATTTATTTGCTCCTGTTGCATCTCCAATTTTGGCCAGAGAATGAGTTGTCAACTGCTGCTTCTGGCTGGAATGAAGAAGCACTGCTGGCCAGTTGAGAGGTCCTGGTTCAAATAGGACCAGGAACCATAACAGTGTTTAATACAAAGTCAGTAAGCACATTAAAATTAATCTTTCCCTTAGCACCAGGTGATGAAACACAACTGTCTTATGCCTGCTAAAAATTAGAGGAAACCTCTGCTTCCACTTCAGCCAGTAAACAGATTATCAAGAAAAAGCTGCACTAAGAGCTAAGCTGTTTCTGGGACTCTTCCCTTAGAAAGACAGGGCAGTGTTGTCCATCCATGAAAGAAGATACTTCATCTAATGCCTTATTCAAACAAACATTCCTACCCCCTCATGTCCTTTCTGTCCTGAAAGGGACAAAGATAATGCAAAGTCTGCATGAGAACAAGGACAACCATATAGTCAGGATAAAACTGAGGGTAGTTCTGCCCTACAAACCACCAGCAGCCACAGTGTAGTAGCTTAACAGTAGTAACTACAAACTATCTACAAATGGTCCCATGTACCTTTTGGAGTTGACTTCAGCGAGTGAAACCTAGGTCTTGGTACTGCTTTCAAAGGGACAGGAGCAGAAGTACCATTCTGCAAGGCTGGTTTTGTAGGCCATTCTCCATTCCTGATAACGACTGTGGCATTTGCAGCTGCAACAGAGAATGACAAAATTTGCTCTAGGCAGTATCTAAGTTTTAGGAAAATTAAGTCCTTAAAGAAGCCTGTTTTATCCAGGGCTAAAGTCAGGAGATAAAGGTGGAATAAAAATGTTACTACCACCTCCAATGCATTCAGTACAGACTAATGACCTGCAACAGATCTGTCTATGACTGTTATAAACACTTCTTAGAACAAGACATACAGCTTTGAACCATGCTTAAGTGAATATATACGAAAGTATTTGATCAAGATACATAACAAGAAGTCTGAAATTGCTGTACAAAGCTAATACAAGATACATTTCAGTTTAAGCCAAGAAAAAGTATCATCAGTACACAAAAACATTCAGGCCAGAGAACTGACTGCTAAAAAACATAAACCCCAAGTAAAACTCAGCCAACTTCCTCATGCAACACCTGCCCCCTGTTCTCTCTCATTTGAGCTGAGCCTATGGCGCACATACCACCAGCAGACTGCATCCCTTCCATCCCCTTTTTGGGGCACTGAAAAAGGGTGAGCCCAACTGCCCTCACGAGCTACTAAACAAGTTTTGGGAAAGCTTCCTGTAGTCTCTGTTCATAACAGCGACATCCTCAGTGACAGCAGACCTCAGCAGACTGTCTAACGCCAAAGAGAGCAGTGAAGTCATACAGCAAAGTACTCCCTACAAAAAGAGGCAGACATGTCCTAGCTGGGAAAGGTGGGATAATAACCTATTGCTACCTCATATCAAAACTGGGTTTCTAACTTACAGGGAAGTTGCTACAGAAGATGTTGGTACCATTTCAAAGGAACATGAGACAGATTTGGGCATACTGTCATTATGAAGATTATTTTCCTTGAAAAAAAGAAAACTGAAATTTGGGGAAAGCATTGTTGTGGGGTTGAGGAAAAAATAATACT
This sequence comes from Psilopsiagon aymara, assembly GCA_024733675.1. Lineage (NCBI taxonomy): Eukaryota > Metazoa > Chordata > Aves > Psittaciformes > Psittacidae > Psilopsiagon > Psilopsiagon aymara. The sequence continues at coordinate 50,349 of JANRGW010008688.1, read as the reverse complement.
TCTAAAGCAAGTATAAATTGGGAACAGTTTGGTTCAGGTACTAAAAAATTTACGTATACTGACACATCGAAGAGTAAGAAATTTACAATGCATTTACCAAAGACAAGCAAAATCTAAGTTACACTGGAGTAGCTTGTCACACTGTTGCTTTTTTCTGTAGTCATTTAAAGACAGAGAGGTCATATCAGGTTTGCTTCAGATTAGTGTTTTAATAAGGCTAACTTTTTCAAAAAGTAACGTGAACTGAATACTCAATATTGTTCACTGAAAGATGGAACAAAGTCTTGCGATAATTTTAGCATCTTTAAATGCACTAGCATAAACCACGTAAGTTACCTGCTTCAAAAAGATGCTCTTTTGGCCATCACTCAATATATTTTCAACTTCAGAAAGAAGGACAGAACTGCTTTCTCTTTTAGAAACATGCATCTGAAGTCCTCCACTTATTTTTTAAATAAAGCTGGAGCCTCTCTAAAAGCACAGAAGCTAAATACTTGCAAAAAAAACTATACATTAGGAACAGTTCATGTAACACATCAATAACACAGTTATTCTGTAGATATCCATTGATACATCAGAGGATTTGAACCAATTTACTTTCATAAAGCATGAGGCCTGAAATGGTCCTTAACTCTTTCCATAAATCACTGAATTAAGGATTTTTGCTCAGAGATCACTGCAAGGAGCTAACATTTGCCCACGAACTGCTGTGCTGCTTCTAACTGAGAAGCACACCATGCAAGTACCACATTGGGTGAGCATACCTCTGGTGCAGGACTAATTAGGGCACCGTTTTGTCCTGTTATAAGCTCTGGGATCAGCTAACCAGGATGAGTGCAGAAAAAGGCAAATTTGCAAAGTTTGGTCACTATATGATTCAAAGGTGGTTATTCATAGAATTAGGAGTAGCTAGTGCAATCTTGATGAAAGATGGACAGGTATGAAGTTCTCTCACCACAGCTAAGATCTAAAGGGTTCTAAAAATCAAATCCTTCCATTTAGTTAATTATTGACTGCACAGAAATGCAGCTCCAGGTTGATCACTAGGACCAGATTTTTCACTTCCAAAACACCACTTCCTTTCCATACAATTACACGACTGCAATTCATATTTGGATTCTTGTTATTAACCTCAGAGTTTAAACATTTCAGTGTGCTCAAATGACAGAACTTTCAGCTCAGAGCTGAAATTGAGAGTTGTCTGCTGTTGAAAACAAAACAGAAAAAGATCAGTTTGTCAGTGCCTGAACTGACAGCTTGTATGCAAAATACGCTTTCACTAACAACAGCATTTCAAAATCCATAATTTCCAAACTTCTCAGTCTTTTTAGGAAAAAAAACCGCCAACAACATAAAACTCAAGTGCTCATTCAGCAACAAAACCAACAAAAACCCCTAATACTGCCACAGGAAAATTCTGATCCATAGACATCCATAGCAATCCATAACAAAGGGCTGAGCTCATGCAGCAGGAGAAATGCTTTCTTTTGTATTTTTTTCCCTGCTAATACAAGACAAACTCCTTAAGCAAAACAAGCCAAGCAACTTTGTAAATTTAATACTCTTGACAGGACCACAACAGTTAGTCCTAAATTTGATGACATTCACAGCATAAGGCTCCCATCTTGATCTTTGTGCGTCCCACCCATCCAATAAAAACATCCTAGGTTTACAAGTACAGATTTATTTTTCCTGATATTACTGAAGATTAACTGAAAGAATAACACACAAGAATAACACTGTACTCCAATATTAGAGTACAAAGTAAATTCATGAGTTCTTTCCAATTTGATTCAAACTCAAAAACTTCACTTTATTAACCTATAAATTACATGTAACCTAAACTCTTCACACTCAGAGAACCTGACCACTAGACATAAATCATTCTCATCAAGTGTAAGAAATTAACTAAAGAAAAATCATCTCACAGAAAATCAGCAAGTCAAAACACTGCATGCATTTATCAATCTCCACAAAACACATGCTTTAGAATAGAAATAAAAAGGAATACAACCTACTTCTTTTCCCAGTGAACGTGGCTAACAAAGGAATAATACAAAAGCTGTAAGATCCCACTACCAGCAATGTCAGTAAGGTAAGATCAAAGTGGCTTCCTGAGTCCGGCGGTGGTGTTAGTGTAGAATTGATGAAAATAACAGGAGAAAAATTAGTTTCTGTGCAACTGCGGAGTCCTCCTGGTATAGTCATTTAAAAAAGATCAAAGCAAGCTCAAAGCCAGAGAAACTGCAGCCATGTCCAACACCTCACATTGCTCTTGCTTGCTCTTCATGAATCGGAGTGGAAAAAATTGTGAGCTTGAAGGCAGCGGACAAAACAGATTAAACCGGCTACCAAGTAAGGCTAAATAAGGAGTCATCTGTTTGGATACTTAATCTGAATACACTTCTTTGTTATGAAGCCATGACCCCTTCCTTTGTTACATGAGGGAGTAAAATGAAGAGAGAACAAAGCTGCTTAGGAATACCAGATACAATCCTAAACCTGCACAGCAAAAGTCAACATGGCTGTCACAGTAACCGAACTGACCTGATTACAGAGGAATAGGCACCACATGCTTTATTACACACTATTTCTTTGAGGAAAGAAGTCTTAGTTTTTTAACAAAGACACTCCAGGGGAAAGAAAAAAAAAAGGGGGGGGGGGGAACCCAAAACAACTCAAACACCAAGAGAAAATGTGTTTATGTATGCATGTAGGCATATGCGCATACATAAACTACTGACATATGTTATATCACCATTCCTTTTTCAGCCCATTGAAGCCAGATTTAAACATCATCTGGCACTAAGTAAAGCCCTTTGCCCAGTCTCTGAGATATAACAGATGATGCAATAGTAACAGAATATTTAACACGTATAGCTGGGAATATTACTGTGTCTGATAGTCAGCTGTGTGCTATGTCCTTCATATTTTTGGCCCTAGAATTCCCACAACTGCTGGTACAGACCATTCATAGAGCTTCAAATCAAAGTAAGTTCTGTTATTTTTCTCCCTAGTTTTAATCAAAGTGGAATCGGTTCAAGTCAGACACCAATGTTTACAGTTACCTTAGAAATTATAGACATCTACACATGCAAAAATTCAAGATTCTAAAAGCAGTTTGACTTACCTGCTCTTCATTTGACCTACATATTTCATCTGCTTTCAGAGTTTTAAGACAATAATCTACTCCAAAAAGAACATTTAGTATCAAAACCCTGTAACATGCCGTATTATGCCAGGTAATCCATTCACACCATCCACTTACTACACTACAGGTAAACACAAGGAAATTTTCACTGAACACAAGCCTCACTGCTTTTGTAATGTTTCAGTATGGAAGAGGAGCTCTACTGTAGCCTCTAGCCACAAAACCAAAACCCAAGGCTTAAAGCTCCTTCAAGTGGCATATCTCAAGAAGGAAAGTTGTAAAGTAAGAGGCAAAGAGTCTAAGATCTAGAGCTACTATGTAGCACAGTTAGAATCAACACAGGCCGCCTGTCAGACAGCACTCCCTTCGAGGGGATTATTTTTGTTTTCTTTTCAACAAGCAGTTGACGCTGGCTATCAGCTAAAACTCATAACCCTGATAGATACTTACAGTTACTGCTGAAATGACTTGGCTCACTCTGACCGCTGCTGACTGATGAGATGCTAGGAGTTCTCTCAAGCACTGATCTTTTGATAGGCACTTTGGATTTGGCAAGTGGTTTACTGGAGCTAGCCCAGGAGACTGGAGAATTTTTCACAGAGGCATGCCTCTCTCTTGGCAAAGATCCTATACTTGTCAATTGGGGGGAAGGGGTAGGGAGAGAAAAGAACAAAAGGAGTTGAAAAGAATCTAAAATAATTGCTTCTTCTATATATATGACTACAAGTAAAAATATTTACACATTAAAAATACATGTAAAAAAGCCTAATCTACCTCACATTGACATGGTAAAAAATGTTGTAAATGCAGAAAAACAGTTCCAGGGATTTAAAGAGTCCCATTTCACCTGCACATTGACATAAGGAACAAGCAAGAGCTTTAAAGACTGGCCTTGAAGGCAGAAATATGCAAGCACATAGTTCTTCCTCCATTCTCCTACCTCTGTGTATTATGGTTAGCTGTACTAGCGACCCCATAAGAATATAATCTCTAGCTCAGAAACAACCCAAGAAAGATTATGTCATTTGTTACCAGCCCCAAACCATAGACTCCCTCCTTTCAAGGACAAACAGCACAAGAGTATCAAATTGTGCTGTACTCACATAATACACTGAAAACTGAAAACAGCTCCCCAGGATTAGTTAAACAGCACTCCCCAGAACCAAGTTCTTAGCGGCCAACTGATGCAGGCACATTTTTGCATTAAATGCTGTTTTCATTTGGGTTTGCTGAATACAAATGCCCAATAGCTAAGTTAATCCAATACAAAGAATATATATAGACAAGGCCAGTGTGCCATCTTCAGGTGGGAGCTTGCTCATGTAATACTAACAACACAATTACACCTCCTGCAAGAAAACTTGTTTAGTTAAACAAAAGCTTTTAGTTTATTTCAGAAAAACATGCACCCAGATTTAAACTACAGTGGCCCAAAGGAAGTTACGTACACACAGACTTGTCTGGCCAGCACCGAGTTGACTCTTGTCAGCACCAAGGTCAAAATTTTTATAGTCCTCTAACTATGGAAGAGGTTTTCATTTTTGTACAAAAACAGAGATATAGGAGACAGGCTTTTTGTTGTTGTTGTTGTTCAATATTGTTGGTTTTGGTGACAAAAACCTGCACCTCTGCGTGGAGGCCTCATAGCAGCCTTCCAGTATCTGAAAGGGGCCTACAACGATGCTGGGGAGCGACTCTTCATTAGGGGCTGCAGTGACAGGACAAGGGGTAACAGGTTCAAACTTAAACAGGGGAAGTTTATATTGGGTATAAGGAAAAATTCTTTACTGTAAGGGTGGTGAGGCAACGGAATGGGTTGCCCAGGGAAGTTACGAATGCTCCAGCCCTGGCAGCGTTGAAGGCCAGACTGGATGGAATCTTGGGTGACGTGGCTTAGTGTGAGGTGTCCCTGCCCATGGCAGGGGGCTTGGAACTTGATGATCTTAAGGTGCTTTCCAATCCTAAGTATTCTATGATTCTACATTTTGCAAAACTTGTGATGTTACCGCCATTTTAAAGACTGACAGATACAGTTTATCTTACTTGGAGAGACAACTACAGTGTTTCAGATCTGACTTAGAGCAGCCAAGTTTCTATTTAAAGGACATACCCCCTCCCCTTATTCCTGTCGCTTTAAATCAAATTTCAATTTTTCTTAAGCTGTATAAGAGACTGCTCAAATACAACAAAATTAGCTAGCAATTCCACTTTTATTCAACATTAGTTTTGCTGCAGAACCTCCAGTCCTAAAGACCAAGAAACCATCAATTAGCACTAAGGCTAAGAAAGCGTGACATTAGGGCATTACATTAAGATTCAGGCAAGAAAAACACTTAGGCCCAATGTCTGCTTTTCAACAGTAGGTGGTGTGACAGGATTAGATAACTTGACTCAAAACATACATTACACAAAGCCAGGAAAAGTACTAGTAAAAGGAAAGCATGTCCAAACTATTTCCTAGTTCAGATCAACTCAGTAATGAGAGAAAAGCCCTACATACAATATATACTAAAGATGCAATTAGGGTATATAGGCATACAGCACTGGTCACTGAATCATAGAATCATAGAACAGCTAGGGCTGGAAAGGACCTTAAGATCATCCAGTTCCAACCCCTCTGCCATGGGCAGGGACACCTCTCACTAAACCATGCCACCCAAGGCTATGGTCCAACCTAGCTTTGAACACCACCAGGGATAGAGCATTCACAACTTCCCTGGGCAACCCATTCCAGTGCCTCACCACCCTTACAGTAAAGAATCTCTTCCTCATATCCAATCTAAACGAATATAACACACAAACTTCAATGAGTCATTAAACATGCTTTATGTCAGACCTCACTTCTGAGGTGCACTTTTACCACTTGTGTGGCATTACTATACAGAGCTGTGATTCTGTATATGGCTTTCCTGTAGATCTCCAAGACAAAGTTATCAACCATATTTTAGATTCCTTTGTAAGTTACTGCAATGGACCCCTGAATACACCCAACTCACAAAAGAGCATCCAGCCTTTGTCGTGATATGAGAACAAACTCACACTGACTAAAAAAACAGCTGTAACACAGCACCCAAGACAACATAACTGAAATAGCTTATGTTTGACCAAAATAAATTTGTGACATCTGAATCCCATATAACAAATCTGACAGCTTTGTAAAACACTTTCCACATTTTGTAACACCTTGTTTCATTAACGGGTCACCATACCAGAAAAGAGATTAATCCAGACCAGGCAGAAATTCCTTTTAAAATAGCCTTTCAGCAAAAAAGGTGCAAAACCCAAACAAACTTCACTCCCTCAGAACAAACAGAACAAGAACAAAATAAAGCAAAAAAAACCACCCCAGCCAACCAAGCAAAACAGGGTCTGCTGTATAAATGCTGCATGTTAAGTTCGAATTAGTAATTTAAAGCTTTATATTTCAAAAGGCAGCTAAAAGAATAAAGGTAGCTTATCAGCTCCATTTTATTGTTTAAAGATGAGGGTAGCTTGCTTGACTGCTATTGTGCTGGACTCGTTCATCCAGTTCAAAAGGCACAGGAACAAAATCCTGTTTTGTTCACAGTGAAAATGCTCAATCTCTTCTTGTACAGTGTGATCCCTATACACAACTTGCAGCCAGCCTGGCTTCTCTGCAGACGCTGGAACGCAGCAGTGCTCCAAGCCAGCTGTGAACTCAAACCCATTCAAGTGAGTGCAGCCCGCTCCAGGACGACCAGTTTCAGAAGCAGTCAAACAGATGACCTTTGCTCTTTACTTAGTTCTTCTACTGCTTCATGCTTTTCTATAACACTTCTATTACTGTAATTTCTTCAAGTACTCAAACACTTTTCAAGTCCAGCTTGAGGGAGAATTTCTTTTAAATCATGACACGAGATCATTAAGCAACTACTCTAAGTGTTACTTCGGTTTTACAAAGTGTTTTTGTAAGTATCATTCCCTAGGAAAGGAGTCACACAGAATTCAAAGCAAAGGTTTTGAAGACAGAAGCAGGAAGATATGGGGTATAAACAAAAGGACTGGAAACAAGCACAAAAGCAGGACATTTAGTGAACAAGCAATACCATCAAAGTAGCAGGCTTTCATCAGTTACTTAATCTAGTCACTGAAGTGGAATACTAGAAATATCACATTCCTCTACAGTGAAGTAATGAGTTGGCAATTCTTTAGAAAAAAGTCTCTATGCAACAGCCACATTACTTCAAGTACGTTAAATATCTCTTGTATTGGAATGGAAATAAGCAAAGAACAAAGCTCATTTTTCAAGAAGCTCTGAAGTCAGATTTCAGATCCGTACTCAAATAGTCATCTGCTCATAAGAACCATTCTCATAGGTGGTTATTGTCAAGAATAACCTTCAATAGCACTGGAGTCTAAAAAAGTCAAATTGAGAGCATAAACATGTGCTAGTAGTGGTGCCTTGTGCTTTTCTGACTTTCCCTGCCAGTTTAAAAATCCAGAGTGCTCTATTTTAGAGGTGCTAAATTGCATAGCTTTAAAAAAAATTCAAGCATGATGAAAAGGTGCAGTCTAAACCTACTGTACAAGGTCTTTGTAAAGCAAGGGGAGTAAACCTTCAAGAAACATACAATTCTTTGGCATCTACTGAAAGGAGTAATAAAATCATGGAATGATATACTAGACATTCATACTGCTTCCAGCACACCGATCCTAACATAGTTGTAAGAGCATTTATGGTAGCTATTTTGAGCACTGTAAAGCTCAATACTAACAGATTCCTGATGGCTGCAAGCTCCCCAGGTTGCCTGATTGGCCATTCAGCAATATTAGTATTACTGTACTATGCTAAATATATATACATCAGTGTTCATTCAAGGAATAAAGAGTGGTTACGGCACACTTCAGAGTTCTACTGAAGATACACAGATAATCCCTTTCTAGTTATCTCTCCCTTTTAAAGTCTCAAATTACTATCAAAATTACCAAAGAAAAGGCAGGACACAGTTATGTCATATTGCTTGCAATATCTCAACTGATAAATACATACAAAGACATGGAATGTTAAGTTACTGGTGGGTCTTGAAATATTAAGATGAAAGAGATTTACTTGTTATGGGTATAACAGCTGATCAGAGAACAGTTTACATTATTAAGGCAAGACCCAATTCCCCATCTGACGCAGACTTCCACACTATTGCTCCCATTCACCTACAATCCTTAGGAAAGTGCTCCTCTTTGGCTAGACATCAAGGAACCAGCAGCAAGCTAGTGCCAAAAACATAACCAGGATGCCAGAGCCATGTGGGTAGGTATTGATGTGCTCTTCCTACTGCAGCTCAATATTCTTGGACTAAAACTGAAAAACTGATCATCAGTGTGTTATATTAGCAGCTAACAACCACCAAGCCAACCCTTTTAATTCTCTTACACACTCCGGCTGTCAGAAGAGTGATCAGGGTGTTTTCAATCAGAGTAAGAGAACAACACTCATGTACAACTACTGTTAAATTTCACTTTTTCCCTTCCTATTTGTCCCAGCTTTGAGATCTCCTGGCAGATCTCCTCCCGGTTAAATCCTTCCGCTATCAGAAAGACTCTTCCATTCCCTGCCTTCCCTCAGGCTCAACTCCCTGCATGTCACCTCCCCAGTACCTAAATAGCCTTTCTCCTTCCCAGCCTCAAGCTCAAACTCACACCTGCTCTCCTGCCTCCAGCAGCATCTGCCCCCATACTTCCTGCTGGACTGACCCAATGTTAGGTTTTTCCTTTCCCAGTCTGTATCAGAGCACCCCCACAAGAGACCACATCTGCGCAGTCACACCGTCATCTCCTACGACCGCTGGCAGAGCCAATCCCCAGACAGGAGCTTTGCAACAGCTTCACGGGCAGCTGCACAGTGGTAGCAATGCTTGCCCACACCAGCTTTGCCAGGAGTCCGTCATAAGCTGTTTGCACCCCAACTTAAACAAACAACCCCCAACAGCTAGTTTTACACAGCTATTGGAAATCCCTGTTTGCTTAGGAGTAGTGGGCACAAGAAGTCAAATCAATATACTATGGGAAAAGCTGAGGCAAAAGAAAACCACCTTCAGCATCCTGTTATGCTTTTCATAATTGTCTAGCTCTTTGTACCACACACCCCTTCATATTACAGACTGAGTTTTTTTGATAATTTGCAGCTTTTATATCTCTGTTATCTAAAAATATTTTGAGATTTCTGCTGCAGTAGTTGGTGCATTCCTTGCATGAAGGAAGAACCTCCCTGTAGCAAAACATAAGTACAACATTCTTCAAGAAGACAAGGATTCCTATTTCTCTCCTGCTTTACCTCTTACCTTAGAGAATTCAGAACTAACCAATACAGGTGAAGAGTTATTTGAAGACACACCAGCATGTCCCTGCAAGTAAATGACAAAGCACCAAGAAATTTCCCTGCAGGGAAATGGAAATGGTGCACACCTCACTTCTTAGGGAGAATACTCTGATAGATGCATCCACATTTCTGACAGCATTAATATGTTGACTGTTAGCATCAGCCTCTGCAAGTATGATCATGCTTCCTGCTAAAGGAATAACACATGAAAGCCCCAACTGGGCTAGTCACAAATCACCTGTAAAGTCTGGGAACAGAATGGCCACTGATGGCACCAGAAACAAAGCTGACAGAATGGAATGCTCCCAGAGTCCAGAGGAGGGCCATGAAGATGCTCAGAGGGCTGAAGCACTTCTCCTGCGGTGACAGGCTGAGAGAACTGGGGTCATTCAGCCTGGAGAAGAGAAGGCTCACAGGAGACCTTAGAGCAGCTTCCAGTGCCCAAAGGGAGCCTCGAAGAAATCTGGAGTCAGCCAGCATGTAGTGATAGGACAAGAGGGAAGTGCCTTTAAGTGGAAAGATGGTGGATTAGATTAGCCATGAGGAAGAAATTCTTCACTATGAGGGTGGTGAGACATTGGAACAGGATGTGCCAAGAAGCCGTGGCAGCCCCATCCTGGCTGTGCTCAAGGCTGGTTTGGATGGGGCTTTGAGCAACCTGGTCTAGTGGAAGGTGCCCCTGCCTCTGGCAGGGGGGTTGGAACCAGATGATCTCTAAGGTCCCTTCCAACCCAAACCATTCTATGATTCTGCAAGCTGGACCTTCAACAGGCTACTGGAAATACCACAACCTGGGAAAAAAGATCATTTAAGTTCATCTTCAACTGTTTCCACCAGCAGCCCCCTACTCCCCCAAACCTCAGAGAAACACACCCAAGGATAACAAACCAAAGATTCATAAATCAACTTGCTTTGATATCATTCATTATAACAGATCCTGTATTACCTCACAAACAAAACCCCTCCACTTCTTCTCATGGCCAATTTGATTTTTAAAACTAAACAGGAAATAAGTTTATTCCAAATAGATGCCTTCATGCTGAACCCTACTAAGTCTTGCAAAACAGAGCAGTACCTATCCCATGATATGAGTTGCTTGTTAATGAAAAATAATAAAAGGAAATTGCTGTCAAAGTTATAGCAAGTTCTTCTGCTAGTGTATGTAGCCAAAGCTAAAAGCAAATTGACTAAACTGAGTTCAGATTACACAGTTTTATGGTTCCTTTCTGGCTTCAAACTGCAAATTGACCATTTTGTACCTGAATGACCCACACCTGAGGCAGAGGCTTAGAGGTCAATACTTGGCACAAAGATATACATAGCTCCAACCAGTTTCCAGCAAATCACTCCCACTAAAAACGGTGAGGAAGAGACGGCAAAATAGAGTGGAAGTGCCACCATGGTTAGCGTCAGGGTTAAGTCCAATTCAAGCCACCAGAGACAGGATGACCTGCAAGGCTCCTAAGCCCTCACAGTTTAAGCTGTTTTCTGAACTCTTACAAACTGATCAGCTGGACTAAAGTCTTTTCAGACACATGGGGTAAGTTTTCCCCCACCTCATACTGCAAATTAGAAGAGAACAGAAGAGAACTGGTTATGAGACACATAGTCACTGTGCAGCGGAGAGATCTGGGTGAAGATGACCAAAAGAGGGATGACAGACAAGCTTTATAACATACTATGGACTATAGACCCTGTGCTCCATGGAGACCCATGTATTGGTTTCCTCCTTCCTGCACCTCTGAAGGAGAATATGGGAGTTTAAAGCTCACTTTTAACACAGGCTTTAATTAACTGTAATGAACCCCTACATATGAAGTACAGAAAATGAAAAGGGGACTATATAATCTGGACAAATAATAAAAGGATAAATATTGATCTTGGATAAGTCAGCACAAGAGAAACCTGCTTTTACAAACCATAAAAGAAACCAGCTGTTCTGCAAAAGAAAAAGCATAAAAAGACTGATTGAAACTAAATTTTAAGCCTTATTTGTAGACACTGGAGCATTTCAGACTTGTTCATGAGAACGCCTATGGACAGCCTTACAAGTAACTCCTCATTCCACCATTTTGAGAAAAGGTCTGATTGTTTCAGGCCAGAGAACCTGGAAGTTAAGTTTGCCTTTTAAAATATTTCGCTTCCTCTTGGCAACATGTCAAACCAACTTTAAAGAGTCACATGGTAGATAGCAGGACTAAAACAAGGTGAAAAGTGATTTTCACAGTAACCATGTTTGATTTAGCTCCTGGGTCAGTGTCAGCACAGACTCAAGGATTGTGGGAATGCTTACTGGAACTGAATTGTTTTGGTTCTGCTTCACCAGTATTGCAAAAGGCTATACCAAAGTCCCAAATTACTAAGTTTACATACATTTCCAGCTGTATGAAAAATCCACCAAAACCATTTGGTTTCAATTTTCCATATGAAAAGCCTGCCTTTGTGCAATAAACAGGAACAACACTCAATAATGAGCACAGATTTAATCTGTCATTACTAGTTCTAGTTTCAGTTTTGGAAGCTTCTCCGAATTACATATTTAAGTGCAAGATCAAGCCAAAATTCAACCAAAAGAATTTTGCAATTACGAACTAACAAGCAAATCAGTATTTCAAAGTATCACTAAACCTGCCATGGTCTAACCCAACTTAAAACATATTTCCTATAGCATATGGGGAATTATTTTTCCCATGCTTCGGTTAGTTGCAAAACACTGGAAAAAGACCTTCAGTATCATCAAGTTTCCATATGGTCTCAGTTGTCCAAAATCTCCAAGGAAACACATAGGAGATGTCAAGCTTCTCTCTACCCGAGCTTTCATTACTCTAGTTAAATGCTGTGACAATACTAGCAAGAGAAAGAGGGAGTACAACTGGATTAGACACATAGAAAAGATAAGGAAAGCACAGGGACATAACTCTGCTAATTGGGTAATGGTGACTTAAGTCAGAGACAAAATGGTAGCCAAAATGTCACAAGTAATCATCAGACACTGAAAAATATTTTGGTTACAATGATGATTTACATAGCTTCCATTAATTTCTGGAAGCCCTTAACAGAGGAATACTATTTTTGATGTGTTCATTTTCCCAAATAATTTCAGTTACACTTAAGGCTTGACAGAGCTCTTGTAGTTAAGACTCAACAATGTTAATTTTCATACAGTGGGAAGTAATTTAAAGCAATGGTACAGTTTTAAGGCAGAAGTGTAGGTGAGGCTGTAGCATATCGGAAATCTTACCTGCTGGTAAAGCTCCTTTCTTTCACATACTTACATGTAGATTGTAATCGGCAATAGGAGAAAAAACAGTAATGGTGAGCATTCACATTTTTAGATCTAAAGTAATTTATATCATTCAAACATAATTTATCTCATATATTTTATGTCATTCAAACACAAATAAAACAATTTCCTGTGGCTCAGACTGTCACAGTGCTTCCACTCAACTGCACGGGTGGTAACGTGTGGTTTCTGGGGCAGGCTGACAGCAAGACTTAACAGTGATGTTCCATGGGACCACCAAAGCTCCTTGGCTTCTCTATTCCCCTTCCACTTCACATGAAGGGCATCACTCTTCCCAAACCATAATACCACAACTATTACTAGGTTATTACTCCTCCACAGTAGTTATATACACCCGATTAGAAGGCAGTGTGTGTTTGCTGGGCACAAAACCAATAGTTGCTCTTATTTCAGGATTGGTTCAAAGTCCTGAACCAGGGTTCTAAAATTACATATGCCTTCCAGTAAAAACCAGGTCACTCAAACACCTTATTATGCACCTTGAATTCTAATAAATGCTTTCACCAATGGAAAACTAGCATAGCAAAAGGCACTGCGCCTGCCAACCAGTATTACAGAAATCTACACGTTACGGAGAAATAGAGATAATTTTGATGCATCTCACTTACAGCTATGACCAGATTTTTAGACTCTGCCATTTCAAAAACCACTTCACTGCACTGAATCAAGTCAGGCTCACCCTTTAGAGAACCTATTTCTAATTCAGCAAAAAAACTCACAAGTTGCGGGCATGATACACCAATGCTGGTGAAAAGCAGTCAGCAACCATTTGGAATTAATAAAAAAGTTATTTCTAGCTTAACACCTTCTGCAAAGAACCTCAAGAAAACATAACACTTGAGATACGAGTTTTCCCCTCCTTCTGCTTTTGTTTAGAAGAGAATCAGGGAATTTCCTTAGAATATATGCTTCCTAGTGGTTAGTGCATTACCACTGAAGAGCTTTTGAGGTTTAAGTCTACAAGAGAAAAAAATGTTACTAAAATCTCAACTCTTGCCAAGTTGCAAAGATTTCGTAACTAGCATTTTACACAGGGCATTTTCTCTTTTATTTCTTGGTTGTAGGGAAGTTCCCCACTTCCCACGTGAAATGACAGTGCATGACACAATCCACTGCTCAACAATCCACTGCTCACAAGCTCACAATTATACATAGAATCACAGAATAGTTAGGGTTGGAAAGGGCCTTAAGATCATCTAGTTCCAATCCCCCTGCCATGGGCAGGGACACCTCCCACTAAATCATATCACCCAAGGCTATGTCCAACCTGGCCCATTTTGGACAGACAGACTGCTTCTTTCCCTCAACATACACATGTGAGAGAAGACAGCGCTATACTATCAGAGTATTTAATGGACTCACTGCACTGATTTTCCTTCAACCCTAGCAATGCAAACACAGCCAGCAACTGGTTAAGAATTAACTACATTTATGTTAGCACCTCAAGAAGCAATGAGGTCATTCAGATTTTTAAGACTCAGATTGACAAATGCCTGAGCAACCTAATCTGAATTCAGTGTCTGACCCAGTTACAGGAAAGTAGAGCTGGACTAGGTGACCTTGAGAAGTCTTTTCCATCCTGGAATTACCTAGTCTCTCTCTAGTCCAGAGAAATCCTGACAGCAAACAACTGTACAGCTACTGAGTTATTTTTCTAGACTGCTGAAATTACACCAATGGATGAGTTTAATGCCAAAGATTTCAAATTACTTCACTGGAAGAAACAGTTACTCCCTACAGGAAGGCTGTAGCTAAAAAGGGGAACTGGGTTTGGTTTTCAAGCTGCTGCTTGGCCACAGTCAGCATATGTACAGTTCTACTTCAAAAGTCTCCAGAAACAGACGGGGTAAGCAGCAATAGATGCAGTTTTACCTAAAAGGTGTGGCCACATAATACAGCAGGGCTTTGGTAGCAATACCAAGCAACTCCTTCGTTTATCCATCCTTGCTTCTCCCATCTTCCTATTTTTGTCAGTACTATGTTTACCAGGGAGCAAGGAATCATGCTTAATAATTCCCTTAGCAAAGGATTTGAACTTAACGTGACACAGTTTAATGCAACAAGTCCTACCCTGCAGCACCAAAACACTGCATAAGCAAAATGGAGAGTCAAATGTGCTAGGAACTTCGCACATTGGAAGCAGGGCTGAGAAGAGGGCAAGGAGGAAAAGAATTAGTCTCATGTGCAGCATTAGAGTTCCGGTCTCATAGATCACACCACAGATTTGAGATGTTGAGGTGCTGCTTCATGCTTTTACCCTTAAGTAGCCTTTTTCCAATAGGAAAAATTCAGAAGGTATTCTACTGACTACCGTAATTTCAACATGAAATGAGTTAGAGAGGGACAGGTTTAGCTAAATAAACTTGGGGATTAAAGGTTTTTGTTTTCAACAGCAAATGACTTCTACTTCTGAAAGCGCATCTGGTTTTTGGTTGGTTGGTTAGGTGGCTGGGTTGTTTTTACGAAGGAAGAAGTTATTCTTATAATGCAGCTATGCTTACGTTTATTTCTAGTGATAGTATCGTAAGTCTACACTGGACTAATAATCTAAGAGACAAATATACATCTGTATCTATATCCATCTCAATACTTTTAAGACTATAATTACAGATAGGAAAACTAAACTGGTATTTAGGGAGGTGACGAGTCTTCCAAGAAATCGGTGGCTTACAAGCAGGTATCTAGTTCACCGAGCGAGTCGCTCACATTAGCAAGGCTCAACTCAGGGAATAGCCTATATCCACTTTCTTTGACGGACTCATCCCATAAAGGACTACCGATACAGATTTTATCATGCTTCACCACCTGTACATAATTAAAAGGAGCAGACCAGACTGTCTTATAATCTTAGACTGAGTAGGTTATAAAAAAAACAAACAGGTTTTACTGGGTATAGCTGGGTGTGCACACTTTCAAAATCACACTGTATTGTAGTGCAGTTGTTTATAGCCAGGCTATCTTTACCATTAGCTATATTGCCACTCTTGATTTAAAAAAGGCACTAACCCAGAAGAGCATTTCTGACTCTCTACAATGCATTTACAGAATGTATTTTCCAGTCACCAGATTTAAACAGCAGTCTGCAGACTAGATATAAAGTTCCCCCCCAACCCTTGGTATTCATCAGCCTGAGCTTAATTAGCAGCTCAAGCAGTGGTCTCTCTTTCAATTACAGTTTCTAGAAAGAGGAGGACCTAGAGCTGTACTAAAATTAGGTTGAACGAAATATGCTGTCCTAAAACAAGGGCTCATTCCCTTTGGGACAGCTTACAGCTGCTTATCGTAAATTCTTCGTACCCGAGCCCTGTATTTTCTCCTCTTCAGTCCTACATCTTTCAAATAATTCTAGTTCTAATTCTGCAAAGTTCTGTTATATAACCAAACTATAAATAATATTTAAATATTGTTTCTTTTATTAGTACCACATCCTCCTAAACGCGAGATTTTACACTAATGAGGTGTCACCTGCCTTTTTTCATCCCCTGTATTAGCAATTTGCAGTCTAGACAGAATAGTATGTAGCACCAAAAATACAGCTCCGTAGCATTCTAGAAGACCGTTTAATATGATTTCCTAATTTCAAGAAACTGGTTAAGTGGTAATATTCCAGACAAAAATTCTCTTACCGGAGCTTGATGACTGAACAGCTCCTCTGTGAGGTGTTTTAACTGTGCTGAGAGATTTATTTTCACATCCTCTCTTCAAGGGCAACACAGATGGCACCATTTTAACTCTGGGAGTTGATGCACCCCGTAGTGTGAGCGGACTTTTCTTCGGTATGCTTTTCCCTGGTGTTGTCCCATCCTTCACAGAAGGCATCTGTGGTTTTTTAAAAACAAACAAAAACCTAAAAGCAAAAAACACAACAACAAAAAACCCACAAACCACAACTGTGAGAAGCCGAAGATCTCCCTTTCCATCATGTGTAAGGAAACGCTGACAGCACAGGTAGGGGACATGCTTAGCTGTCTGCTGTCACATCATCCACATCCGTAGTTCAGAACCTGAAGTGTCATCTCCCGAGTGGCCTTCAGCAACATGAAACTATTAGTTTGAAGCTAATCACTGCTAATGACAAACACACTCAAGAGTTTACAGAGGTTATTTTACATCAGAATTTCTTCCTCCCCATACTCCAATTAAGTCATTCAATTACATGACGGCACCCAATTTCAAGATGAATTCTATACCAAGCAACTAAGCAAGTTAATGAATGTACTGACAGGATAGTTGTCCCATACTACCTGAAATGTCACAGCCTGTGCAATAGGTTTCTTAGTCTAGGTCTTATGTTACAACACAAAAACAGGTCAAAAACTTTCACATTCAGGTGCCACAGATAGAACAAATTCAGGAGCAGACCCAGGACAGGTTTAAAATAACCTGTTTACATGTAGTACTCCTCTATCATTCCTACAGAATTCTTGTACCATTTTACATAGGCACTAATTTATGACCACTCATGCTCTAAAGTTAAACCTCTATTGATAAACTTACAAAAATGTACAGCTGTTCATATGCTTTTTTGTGACTTAAGCTGATATTCAGCAATTTGGTTACATGAACGCACTTTGCATTTCCAACTCCAATCCTCATCATCTTTTTCAAAAGTTAATCTGTACCTTCAGAAGAACATTTATTAAGTTCAGTCCAGCTGATTGGTCTACTGCACATCCTATAGAATTTGGTCTGCTGATTTTTTCCAGGTACCAGAAGGACAATTAACATCACAAAAGTTTCCATCTTAGCAACAGAGTGAATTAAAAGCATTCTTTCAACCCTCAGCACCAAAAGGAAGGAGTGAAGCAGAATCCAAGCTCTAAAAGACTTTGGTATTAAAATAGACCATCCTTGCTTTCACATTCATTTATGTTTTCAAGTTAATTTATCATATAATATTATTAATTTCTTCTGTAATGTTTTGAAAATGGATAGCTGCTTCTCCTTTACCTGAAGTACCTTCCTCCATGCAATGAGCTTTACTAAAGTTTTTCTTGCAAATCAATAAAGCCTGACAAAAACTCAGACATCTGCTTCACCAGTAACAGCTAATGCCTCCATTTCGCTGTCTTAATACAAGCTCTTGAATCCGCAAGCAAACAAGAGGAGGCACTCCACACAGCAGCAGGACTCCAACTCTGTGTCCCTACCTCCAGAGATCTCAGTCGACACAATCCCAAAGCTCTTTGCTTCTTTCCCACAGTTCCTTTTCTTTTAAGCTTCCTTCAGAGCATTTGGAAACAGCACGTTTCTTCTGACAGGCAGCTGACTCATCTCAAAATACTTCCCAACCAACCAGCACACGCATACCTCCCGGTCAGGAAGTTTGCACCTTCCAGCTGGCTGACTGCCCATAACCAGGTATATGCCCTCTGCATGAGAAATATTTCCTGGCTACTCTTAACTATTCAAATGAGTCCCAGTTCTCCTTTAAATAAACAACCTCCCAAATTATTTAAAGCTGACAGTTAAATGAAGATGTTAAAAATAATATGCTTGACCAAGTTGCTGGTCTTCAGGTTTTATGTGACTTAATATTACTGTTAATATATGCACAACACTTCTGTAAGCAAATTTAAGAAGTGTAATCTAGTTCTAAAGCATGTTTTGAAATGGAATATTGAAAACAGCAATTTATCTTTAACATCTGTTTAAAGTTACAGCACCACTAAAATTACCTTGATGAAGGTGCATATTAAAAAGCATATTTCAAAAAACTTCACCAAGTTCTGCTATGCAATTTCACCAGTCTGACTAAATTAAGACTTGTTTGCTTTTATTATAAATCTTAACAACTGAATTGTCTTAAAAAGAATTTACCAAACAAAATGCTTATACCATGGAATAAGATGAAGGCTAAAGACACTAAGTTGCACTTGAGTTCAACCAGTCTGTAAAACCGCAATTTCTTCATTTCCTTTATTAGGGAAAGCCTTCACCTCAGAAATCAATGCCACAGTTACAACTGTGGACACAAAACCCATTCCCCAATTTCCATTCAGCACTGTGCAACGCAGAATTCCCTTTTGTCAAGTGTGCAAAACGTAATTATTTATGTAAAGAAAAAATCTTACCAAAGGAGTAGAGTGCAGGTCAAATGTTTCATTTGCCACGTCTTTTAACAAGGCTGCTTCCAGAAGGATTCCCATGTTGCTGCTTTGCTCGCTTTCACCTCCAGCCAGGTAGGTGTTCTCAGCGCAGGGCTGCACTAAGGAGTCTGAACTTTCCATTTTATCATTCAGCATTTCTTCCAAGTTTTGCACACATGCTGGAAGCACAGGAGAAGCAGACGAGCACACTGAATGAGCAGAGTTTGCTTTGCCAGTGTCTTCCGGATTCTGTTTTAACAGAGGTGTCTTTGAAGCCTTGTGAGAAGTGTTTCTGGGATGTGTTGTGGCATGTACATCTTGGCTAGCAAAGAGGTGTTTGTTAAGATGTAGCTTATGGGGCTTATTCACAGGCAATTCCACTGCATTATCTTTAGCAAGATCTATTTTCTTTTTCAGCACTTTTATAGAGGAGGACAATTGCCTTGGGGAAGCAACCAGTGAGGGCGAGGAGCCAGCTGATTGCTGGGGGTTCTGGGGAGACCGTTTTAAGGCTGCACTGTCTCTTGACTGTAGAGAAGGTCTAGACATAACCTTTGGCTTAACGTTTTTGAAATTAGGTCTGGGAAAACTAACAATCTCTGATTTCTTTGCTTTGGTCATTGTTGACACAACAGGAGACCTGCCCACTGTTTTTCCTGCAGTTAGACCTGAACTAGCCTTTCGCAAAGGCTGCCTATTATGCCCTCCTACAAATGCCTCATTTGGTCTCAGTTTGGGAGACTTGTCTCCAGGTTCCACCACAGCTGGAACAGAAAAAGTTGTATTTTTTGATAGTTCTTTAGGGGTTGAAGTACACAGAGCTGGATCGCTTTCGTCAGCCATAGGACTGAAGATCACAAAAGTTGCTTCACATTTCAGATCAGGTGTAACAGCCCTCTTTAATTTTGGTACACTGCAAGATACAAAAGAGGCGTTGTATGTATCCTGAAGAGCAGCATTTCCAGAGATACGCTGTTCTCTGGTTAAGAGTTCACTGGTTTTCTTTGATAACTGCTCTTCATCCATTTTATCTAGTGGGAGAAGGGACACTTTATTTACAGGACTATCCATGCATGTTTCAGTACTGGAATTCCCAGTTTCACCATGGTCAGGCATATCCTGTGAGGATTTGACTTGGTCATCTTCATTAATATTAACACATGGCGATAAGGCATCTTGCCTATAAGGTTCTCTACATCCAGCAGCTAGTTTTACAGACTCTGCTTCTGTTTCCTGCGATTCTTTATCAGGCTTATTAGTGTTACTTAGGTAGTGCTTGATACCTGCAGGGGAAGGATGATAATCTTCAGGTTCTGAACGGACGTCTGGGCTTTCTGAAGCCACTATCACAGAAGAGAAATTAGGTGCTCTTTCAGAGCTGGTTCTATCAGATTTCTCTCTCATACATACTTGAGAGGAGATTAGCGTTCCTCTTGGATATGTGTCATCATTTTGATCGGTTCCCAGAGTTTCACCTCTAACGTTAGTAACATCCAACATGCTCAGGTGGCAGCATGCCCGGTCATTTACCCGGGACTGTGTGTTCTGTTCTGAAGCAGTAGGAGGTAATACACACTCAGAGTCAGTCTGACTGTAAGGCACCGATTGTTTGATGCTCTGACTTTGCATTTCTGCCACAGCAACATTACCTTTCAGTAAGCTTGTTGCTTCTTTCAATTCACGGTTCAAAGGATACTCATAAGCCTGTTCAGTCATGGAAGACTCGCATGCAGCATCTGCATCTCTCAACAGAGCTCCTGTGCAGTTGTATTTACCAGGTGTTTTCTGCAGATGAAGTGCTTCAATACCCTGCCGTTTTAAAGGAACGCTTCTGAAGTCACTGTTGTTTTCAAGACTGGCGGTATCATCTTCATGCTCAGTCACTGTATTTTGGTCAATTGAATTATCATCTGTGGTACAATTCTTTAAAGAAGGTGCAGCTCTGTGACATGCGTAGTTATTTCCATTTTCATCTCTTACAAGTAAGGACGACTTCAAGCCATTCTCTGCTTTGTCATCTGACTTTTCAACATTCATTTTGAAGGCTAAGCTTTAAACTGTTTTCATTTTATTAAAATCCCAGAGAACGCAGATTCTTCTGAACTTCGCAGTAAAAAAAAAAAAGAAAAACACCACACTCGAAAAACCCAGCTTTTCTCTGGAACTTATAAAGTGTCCTGAAAGATACTTAAAAAGCAGATCTTTGCCTTCATGTTTCCCAAGAGGATTCAAAAATTCTGGAATTAAAAATAAATAATTAAATTAAAAAAGTATTAGCCAAACCACAATTTTAAGATAGCAAGCATTCTTAAGCCACTAGCTTTTGAACCACGTGCAGCCATTTTGACCAACTTCCTTAACCAGATTAGGCTTTTACAACGATGCTGTCTGTGCATGCTAACTTTCACAAGTAATTTCTGCTTCCCTGACTGCCAAGCAACTTTTGAACCCTATGGTCAATAGTAATTAAGTGTCACTTTAGGGTTGCTCATTGACAGAGGTCAGGTTCCCAACAGAAGAACTGGGAAACTGGAGAGCTGAATCCGTCACTCCAAATGGGTGGTGGTGTTCAACACTTGTCCAAACAAAAAAATGGGGACACTTGCCATCAACAACGAGCAAGCAAATCACTGGGTTTTAACTAGAATGCAGACACCAGAGTGTGACATCCTTAAATGAGGACACTGATATAATGACGTGTTTGAAATTTGGTGGGAAGAAAGCAGCAGGACATGAACATCAGGATTAAGCACCCAGGGTGGACAGAATAATGCACACTGGTATGAGTGCTAAAATCTGAAATGATTTGTCTGTAAGTTGACCATAAGGAGTATCAGAGTCCCTAAAGACTAAAAATCCAGGGCTGGCAAAACCAGACAATATTTGATCTGCATTATCAATCTTCTCAACCACGGTGACAATACTGTTTGCAACACCCTGAGACAGGTCAAGCAAGCTACAAGATCAAAGAAAAAAAAAAGAAACAACCCACAAACAAACTATTTCTGCTATCTTGATGTTGATTAGACACATTAAAGAATAATTCCCTGACCATATTTTTGTACAGGAATCAGTGTCTGCTTTGGGAAGAACTTTAGAGAAGTAACTCTTGATTTGTTGTCTAACAAAGCAATTCAAATCCTCACAGAAACCATATAAACCATTTTGGAAACCACAGCAGGGGAAAGAAAACAAACTCTTACCAACAAATACTTTGCAAAGTGGAAAATAAACCCCAGCTCACTAAAAGGTGAAAGGTAAGTTACTAAAAGGAAGATCACATTCTTCGAAAAGCTGACGTTTTTCCTTTAACCTTATTTTCTTCAGCTGGAAACATAGCATTCAAAATAAATCCTGTCTCATATCAGTGGAAAGTATAAAGCCTTCCAGAGAGGATGAAGGGCCTGTAAACAGTTTTGAGTACAAAAGCAGCACACAAATTAAGATAGTTCTAGAACTGCATGAATTTGCATTCTCATGATGGGCCAGACACAGAGTGGGTTCTGGCCCACAACCATGTCTTCACATGGGACTCCAAACATCTGCCTCAGACTGAGGATAAAAAGAACATGGGCCAAGGAATTAAACTACCAAGATCAGACAGCACCCTCCTCCTCCCCCAGGATCAAACAGCTTTACTACCTTAAATCTCCTTGTTCCTTAAGGCTGGTCTAGATCCTTTCCCTGCCCACTATTATTCAGTCCCTAGAGAAGCACAAACAATTTCAGTACCCTCGAATATGAGGGCACTTCCATTAGGAAATTTAAGGCACATTCAAGAGTTCTTCCAGAAAAGTCTTCCCTGAAGGCAGGGCAAGAACCTGGCCTAGATAATTTTCCATTGATTTAAGTCAAACACAGAATCACAACTGCTAAAAAATATTTGCAGACTTTGCTTTCACTGTTGTTTCGACACATTCAGACTGGTTTCTACTTGTCCAGAGACTAGCCCATAACACAGCTTGCTCACCTAGTCACACAGTAAAAAGTTAGACTGCATTTTGATTCAGCATCAGTTTAGATCCAACCAGCAGTCTTATCTCTTTCAAGAGCCTTCTCAGTACAGTAAACAGGGAACTTCAATATGTCAAGACTTAGAAAGACTGAGATCCCAAGAATTAAAAAAATGACGTTAGGTTACAGCATACATAGCTGATAATGCCAAGATTTTCAACAACCAACAAAAAGAGCTAAATAAACCTTGATCCAGTCAACGATGAAAAAACTCCAAGCAAAATAAAAGTCACTTTGAGACTGAGTAGAGAAACACGGAATGTAGTTGCAGTTGCATATGCAAATGTCTACATGTACACGAAGAAGCCTGCTCACACAGCGCTCTGGACTGCCACATAACTAGAGAATACAAAGTAATAACCAACTCATTCAGTTGTTTTTAAAGCAAGTTTTCACTTTCGGAATCAATACTTTCATGGCAACTAAACCAGCTAAAAATACAGCTTCATATCCACATTTAGAGTCCTGCATAAAAAGTGAGGTATTCGAAGGTTTAACTATAGTGTATAAAAATCTGGAACCTAGATGAACACTAGTCCTCAAAAAATTACATTCTGTAACTCTGCAGGCACTAATATGTCCATCAAGCTTATGAGAACATTTCCTGGTGATGAGACTTTCTTCACATTTAAGATCTGCCACAGGAGGCTGAATGTAAAGCTAACCTCAGCCAGCATCTCCTCCACAGGAGAGGCCAGTAGCAGATGCACAGAACTGGCGACCTGTTCAAGAACACTCCTTCCCAAGAATACACCGTTCCTGGCAAATAATGACTTGCAGTCCTCTAAACTAAATGCTACTAATAAACTCTTTGAGTTTGTCTTACATCAACAAGCATTAAGCATGCCTGGCCTCCACAACACCCAGTAGTAGTCCAGGGCAAAAGAGTTCAGCTATTTTGTGCCTTCAGTAAAACTCAACTTGCCAAATTTCAGTTGCATGTTTCAAGTGCTTACACATTGCAAAAAATGTCTTCATTACCAGAGCTCTAAGCTTTCCTATTCCTCAACAGATATCAGAGCTTGGGGTAACAGAAAATCACATGCAAAAAAAAACCAACAGAAGCTTGGCAAGCAGGTACTCCTAAAAGGAGAAAAGATCAGCTGCCAGCAGCCCCACATTCAGGAGAAATACACCGCAACACGCAGAACTGGGCTCACAGCAAGATCTTGTCACTCACACTAACCTAAAAGGTACACCCAGGGATGTGCTGTAAAAGGGCAGGAGAGTGATTCATTTGGTACTGGGTAAACAGGAATCAAACCCATATCAATTACAATCAATAATCCAAGCTACAAGTTTACAAGTTACACAACAAGAATTCAAGTCAGTTTGTGTTAATGATACAACATAGACAGTGATAATTTACGCTTCTGATATCCCACTCGGTTCTTCAACCTACATCATCAGATGCCAGTTACTTAAACCTATCAGCTATTTTTGTGCAGCCTGTATAAAGGCAGGTGGGTAGGGAATAAATCTGAAAGGAGAAGGTGTGCCCAGACATGTGGGAAGGGAGTCTAAAAGACCTCTAATCAACTGAACATGCTTTGATACCAGACAAAACGCATTATCAGCACCCATATTTCAGCAGAAAACAGTATTACATAGCTAGGATTAGCACAGTCACTGAAGTCAGAAATCATTTAAGGCATTTCACCCGTCTAACAACATGCATTACACTACAACCAGTTTACCTGACCATGTTCTGGAACATGACATAATCACACAAGTCTGACCTTTTCAGCACACACACCTGAAGGCAGAGATGGCAGCATCCAGGAAAGAGGGAGTCTGCCATGACCAGGCATCCCTCCCAACACACTCTGTCCAGTGTTGCTCACACGTGGTTCCATCAGGAAGGACTGGGAAAACACATGATTTCAGGTGACACTGCATTTGCACAGGATAACAAATCCAGAGCTCCCTGTACAGCCTCAGTAATGTCACATCCTGATGTGAACTAGCCTGTTGCCAAGCTAATTCAAGATACTAGAAGAGAGGACGAGTTAAGCTCCTAAAATAAACATCATCCAAACATTTATAACATGACAAGTACAACACACTCCTAGAAGCACTCATGTGCCAATGGCATTGCTTGCTTAAGAGCACACAGTATCATCAGTGCTGGCACTGTGAAGGTGCTGTGTTTATAACAAAAAGCCCCAATGCCATAGTGTAGCTAGGTGACATCCGTGTGCTTTACTCAAAGCACATTTTAAAAAGGAAGATCAAGGAGACACTTGCTATGGTAAGCAGAAATTATGTGCAAGTTACGTATGCAAGCAATCATGCAGGCACATTTGACTGAAGGAGCCGGATCATTTTCACTGGCATGGACCATCAGGTCTTGGCTTCTACTTGGCTATTTGCCAGCCTGCTTCAAGGCTGAGGCACCAGCATAATATACAAGTAATAGTATCAAGAAGCATGAATTTTAAATCTTGGCACTAGGTTACAGAAGAAGTAGAAGGGCTGTTGAGCTTACAGCTGCAGACAACCTAAAGCTGTGCAAGAGGTGCTGACTCCCCATAAGAAGTTCAAACCATGACACAATACTATCAAGACTACCCCAAAGCATACGACTGCTGATGCTAACAGGTACATCTACTCTGGTAGTCTGCTCCTACTAGTGACTAAATGGTTGTTTAGACAGAGCAATGCTAGCACTTTCCCCAGACTCACGGCCTCCAGTCATTCTAGTCCTCCGAGCACTGATTCAGTGGGAAGTTTCAGCTGCTTTTGGACCCTTCTTTTCCTTGCCCATAGTCATCACTTTCCTAAGATGAAGATTCCTTATCTATTTAATTGTTCATAAACTCTGGCCACCCTTGTTAGCTCATCTTTAAGTATGTTAAGCTGTTGTCTCCATCTTCAAGCTCAGACTATTATTTACAAGCACATAATACACTCAGATATTCCAATGGATTTATACAGTGTCTTGGTAAACCAATTTTTCTTCCTTTCATAATTGCCTACTTCAGATTCTTATTGTAAGCTAAGTTCCAGCAGAACTCTGCATTCAGAAGTGGAAGACTGGTCCAGGGACTTTTCTTACAAGTTAAGACCGTCTTTTACTTCGATAAGGAAGATACTTGAGAACAGTGGCTAGAAATGGCACCTAGCATTTTGGGGATACCAAGGTGCACCACCCTCTTCAACCTTTGCTCTGCAAAGGCACATGCCTTTCCTCTACTCTCTTTTACAGCAACTGACAAGATGAAACTCAAGGAAGTAATAAAGATAAGCTTATACAAGCCAGTGAGAAACGACAGCTATTAAGACAGTGCAAGTAAACACATACACTATTATTTTAGAATAAATGCATGATCAAACAAAACCAAAACTACATATTTGAATGTGCAGATGAGAATACAAACAAGCCTCACACTTCCCTTGAATATTGCCGCACAGAATCACAGAATCATCTAGGTTGGAAAAGACCTTTAAGATCATCAAATCCAGCCTTCAACCCAACACTGCCAAAGCCATCACTAAACCATGTCACTAAGGGCCTCATTTGCACGGTTTTTAGACACAAGGACAGCAATTCCACCACTTCCCTTGGCAGCCTGTTCCAATACCTGAACACCCTTTTGGTGAAGAAAGTTTTCCTAATATCTAAACTCTTTGTGACTTAATAAGGCTCTCATTCGTAGCTTCATTAAGACCACATTCACTGCTGAAAGTGGCACAGACCACTCTCGGGGGTTTCAAAGTATGGGCAGCACACAGGTGCACACATGGTCAGTTACACACTTTGTTATTGTTCCTTTATCCATTGTCAGCACAAACAACAGCTATCCATGGCTTTCCATGAGATCAATATTCAATCTGTCACTCTTTAGGAACCTGTATGAATGACATGAAGTTATTACTTCCTGGTTAGTCATCAACTTTTCAGGAAGATGCTTTGGGGTTGGTTTTTGTTTAGTTGGGTTTTGGGGAGGGAGGCTTAGCATTTTTATCACAACCAACTTACTTACCAGAAGCCTGTGTTCTTGTACAAAGAACGATAAACCTTCAGGTCAAATAAAGTAAGGAGCTGGACCTTGAAAACAAACAAAAAACCTCCACAAAATAAACAAGAGCACATTCATCATGCCACTTCCTTAGAAGGTCGAGATTAAAGTCCTTTTTGGAAGATTGAATAGCTAAGCACAAACAAGACTGAGACTGTCAGAGGCCTACGTTCAACAAGCCTAATCAGTGTTCAAGTTCTTCTACTAGACGGGGTTACAAATACTGTTCACTTTCTCCATTTCCTGGAATTCAGTTAAACTGATTTTCTCTATTACTGCCATTCAAAGGGTACAATTATTCATTTTGGTATCTTCAAGTTAGAAAACAGCCAACCAGGATTACTGACACAAATTTTCCCTTTAAGACTGAAATATTACCTGTGTAGGAAGAACCATGGTAATAGATTACAGAGCACAAAAATGCTTTGTGAATTGTGTGCCAGGTCTGCCCAGCCACCCACATATACCAAATAAGTGAAACTTTAAAGCTGAGCAAATAAGATTGCTGCTCTTCAAGAACATCCTCAAGTTTCAAGATAGTCTTCAGATATCTACCAGCTTTCCTGAGATCTCTCACCATACATTCTTTATTGTCATTTCTCATTCTTTAAGGAAACTTCAGCCATCAGCACCTTTGCTGCCCATCCTTCTTTGAACAAGCTTCAAGCATTTAAAGTAGAAGCTGGGCTGACCTATCCAGAAATAACTTGTCAGTCCTCTCAGCAACCTTCTACTCTCCATTATACGTTTCTCCTCGCTGTCAATCCTTTTAAATTGCCCTATATTCTTCCCTTGCTGCTCATTCTAGCTGAAGACAAATCTAGCAGAGAAGCAAGCACACAGGGAAGCAGCGCAGAACAGTCATTACACCTTGGATTCTCAAGAAAGATGGGTGTTGCTGCTGGTGTTTTGGTGGGTTTGTCCTGAGGCTTTTTTTGGTTTACTTTTTGTTTGGCAAGTCAGAGCAGAGATGGCTTTAACCATTACCACTGAAATAACTCCTGCGTTAAATATTTGCTGTTACGATCAAGTTTTAATGCCAAGAAAATATACCACAATGTGCAAGACAGCATACAGTGAGACTACTTAACATTATGTGCTGACCCAAGACTTTCTGTGTTCCTGAACTGTTTTATGAAGCATCTGTGCCCCCAGCCCTAGCATGAGTGCTACACAACATGTAGCTGACCCTATCAGTATTCCGGCTAGTGCAGTGACTGCATCAATGTAATCGGATAGTTAAGGCCACAGAAAGAATCATCTGCTCCCGTGTCCTTTCAGGTCTCCACCTAAAACTGTTCAGCAACTGACTATATTTAACACCAACATATAATATGAACTAGTTTACAGAGCATTTTGAGTACTCTTAATATAACCTGCAGTGAAGCAAGATACAGTAAGTACAGCAGTATTACTTAGCTCTAGCTGATTATTCTGTGTAACAAATCTATAACCTAGTTTATCTGAAAAAGCAGATCAACAGGGTCTCCAACAACTGAAAAAGCAGCTCTTTCATGATACTCTTTTGCAGCACAAATTGAGGAATTAATCAAGACGCTTAGGATTTCCCATGTTAACCAGATCAGGAGTTTAATCAGCTTGCAGTGGACACAAAGATACTTGCTGTACACAAATGTGTATTCATTCAGAAAAGACTACAGCCAGACAAGAACAGTTTCCACTTACTGTACAAGAAATTCTACCACTGAGTTAGGACTGCCCTTTTGTACAGAATCAGCATCACAGAGGATTTTAATTCTGAGAATGCTGGACTTAACAATTAAAAAGCAGCTATTACTACAATTTATTTTTTCCTTAGTATTAAAGACTACCAATTATACACAGTGAACAAAATCTAGTAGAACTGCAATAAACCAGTTATGTGACATAATATTTTGGTAGAATACAGCTCCAATCCAACAATCAGAAGTCCTAAAGGTGCAGTGGTTGTTGAAGATTTTTGGCAAGTATTGCTGAATAGCAGTTTAAATCCTATCAAACCTAACAGTTTCACCAATATTTCACCTGCATTGCTGCAGAATTGGTTATTTGGAGTAACCGGGCAATTCACAGCCACTGTTCCAAACGCTGTAGCCTCAGGGGAAAACACAGCAAAGTTTTTATCTTCACGAAATGCTACATTCCCTACTAAGGAAACTGTGTCTCACACTGAGATAAGTCCTGCTACAAGAGTTTATTTTTATGTTGTTCTGTTCATTTGCAGCCCCAGAAGACACAAGCCTTCAAACCCAAGACGGACCAGCCCTGCAGGGCTAAACACACCCCTGCAACAGACACGACATTAAAAAAATGCCATGAGAGAGCTTTGCAGAGCTGTTCAGCTTGATTTATGCAACACTATTAGGAAGCAGGCTGCAGTCGGTGCTCTCCGGAAAGCACAAGCTCCCCAGTGCCGCTCGATATGGCTGCCAACAGGCTGCCTGCAGCCCTGAGAGCCAAAATTCCACCGGGACCTGGGCATGAAGGACCGGGGAAAAGGGGGAGCTGGGCACACATAGCTTTGAAGGCTGCCAGGGCAAGGTTATTGGTCTCACCCAGCCCATCTGGAAAGGAAACCACATGTGCAGGCTGCTGCCTGGCTCCCTACAGATCTGCCCTGGCTCTGAGGAAGGGGATCCGCTTACACCCCGAGCAGCACTTCTGCAGAGGGTTCTGCATCTGCAGGGCAACAGGAGGACTGGAAGCCTCCACACAGAAATTGTCCTGCCGGTCCCTCTGAGACCCTGCAGGAATACGAAGAACCATAAATTTCTTCCTTAAGACTCAATCGTGTTGAATCCACTATTTTAGTATTTTTCCTTGAATCAAGTTGCTTAAACTTAGGCATCAAATCCAAATGCCGCTTATTACAGCCTATGTTTTGCTCTACAGTATAGCTAAACCTCGACATCAAAGCTTCAGTCAGAGAGCTGAAAAGTGCTGTAACTACAAATGCCTCTCAAAATAGTTCTCCCATTTCAACTTTAAGCTGACTTGACAACTTCCCGCAAGAGTAAAGCATATATACATTACCAGATCATTGCAGACACCCTGGAACTACAGTGATAACGTTGTAAGAGAACAATAGGTTTGGTTTCAACTCA
This sequence comes from Psilopsiagon aymara, assembly GCA_024733675.1. NCBI lineage: Eukaryota > Metazoa > Chordata > Aves > Psittaciformes > Psittacidae > Psilopsiagon > Psilopsiagon aymara. The sequence continues at coordinate 20,328 of JANRGW010008688.1, read as the reverse complement.
GGACTGACCAAAATCAGTGCCACAGGTGGCAACAGAAGCATTACACACCCATTGCCACATCTATACCTGATGCTCCCTAGTGAGTTTCCACTTCTGCTACAGCTTCCCCCCAAAACAAGAGATACACACCTAGAGGACATTGCACACACTGGCAAAATACTGGCTCTGTACTACAAAGAGACAAAGCAGCACCCTGGTTTTATAATAAATTAGATCATAACCCTTGAATAACCGACAACAGGAGCTACAGGATTAACAGGCAAAAGCTGCCTTCCTGTTCCTATGACTGGCTTTTGAGAGAGTCAGCTCTGTCTTCCACAAGGACTGATCACACATTAACTTTCACTGTACTGCCCTCTCGGCCAGACAACCTGTTTGTACACTGGTTCTCTGGAATCTCTAGGACATGGTGCCATGCATAAACTACCCAGTCTGCAATACAACTCACATTTAACCCTTTAAGCTTTCACTTCACCTGCTGTGTAAGTCTAATGGAGGGAAAACCTGAACCGCATACAAGCGGTAGCGGCAGCAACATGGTATGCTGAAAGGACATTGCTCTGATCTGCTATAGTTTAAACAGTCATTCTACAGTCAGATACCTAGTTTCCTGAGCAGCAACCTATCAAAACCTATACATTTGGTTAAAGCACATTTAAGACATGCAAATCTGCAGAAGAGAACAACTGGCAGAACATACTTTCCATTACTACCATTAAAAAATGTGCTAGTGGAAAAAAAATGCTGCAACTTATACAGATTCTGCACAAGGACAGGGAATACGAAGATTCAGGTTGGAAGATGCCTTTATATTACACTCAAAGCTTCACCTGCTCAAAACTGAAGAGTGCATCAGGATTTACAGGATCATTATGCACAAGCATCTCCAAAGCTGGGCTCTCTGGGCTGTTCCTCCAAGGATGTAACATCTCCATCATGAAGAGTGAAACAGAGAGAGTATTATTTCTGGATTTATGTTGGAAACAGACCTTCATTATTTAATTCTGCTAAGTATTAACACCATATGGCAGCCGCTGGGTCAAGCAGTCACTTAACAGTACAGACAGCCACAAAACTATCATCCATATCAGCAGCAAGTCACATACACTAGCATTTCATACAGCAAGTATTTCATCACTCTGCAACATGGGTGGAAAATTCCTGCACATGCTAACACAAACAAGTGTATTTGGAGAACTTCATACAGTTGATGTTAATTTGGGACATGGATAAGCAACTCTGCCTCCTGTGTTTCACCTTTAAGCAGCAAGAAAACATTGGGAAAGGTATTTGGGCTGCACAGAGTATAAGGGGGCAGGCTGTGGGAATAAGGAAGAAACTCCATTAAAGTAAGTTGCTTAGGCACCTAGTAAAAGTTAACTGAACCTGCATAACTGAGTCCTGCCCCGTGAAGGGTAAGCAGCTTTTTTGTCAAAGCAGTGTCAGTAAGTGTAAGTTTACATGACAGATTCCATCTATCATTATCAAGCTCACTGAAGCATGTTAACAGTGCTGCTGCTTCTAGATTTGTATCTAGAAATCCACCAGCTCACAACGCACAAACAAGGCTCCTCATGTCCTGCTCAATCAGGACATATCTGATTGGTATAAGTTTGTTGATACAAGTTCCCTGGTAAATGAAATCCCAGAGCACTGGAGCAGCCTGAACTGAGAGGGTTGGCTAGGCAGGGTGAGGAGGAAATTAAAAAAACAACAAAACAGAAAAACCCAAACCACAGACACACACCCACTGCTGAGTAATCCAAGAAAATAAATAGGGGGAAAAGTCACAAAGCTTCCCTTGCTAGGAAAACACACAGCCCTAACTGCTGAATGCTGAGGGAAAAATATGGAGCTGAGCAAACCATCCAGGAAGAATCCACAAGAGATCTCCATACCCAGACCTCTTGTTTCCATTTCTCTAATTTTAGAAAGTATTTATTAGTTAGAGAGCTCTTTCCCTCCTTCATCAGGTATTGGGGGATGTTTTTGGAAGAGGAAACTGTTTCTACTGTGATGTTTTCCCTTCAAATACACCATTGGGGTTCTGTGTTCCCTGAGCCAAGTTAAACATACCAGAGGTGTTTTCACAAGTCATCTGCTCTCAAACGTCAACTGCCAGTAATTAGTGCTTTGTTATGAACTTTCTCCAGAGGAAATTACCTCACAAGAAGCAGGGGTAGAAGGCACTGGTACCTGGAAACCACTTGCTTTAGTACTTTGGGAAGTCCATATACGTCTACGCCTTCAGGGTGGCAAACCAGTACTTGGTAGCTAGACCTAAAATTATTTAGAAGTTTTCAGAATAAAACAGAGGAACAGCACTCCACAAAATAGATCTACAAATACACTGGAGTAATGTGCTTCCCTGGGATGGATTTCTCGCACCTACAAAGAAGTTCCTAGTCAAAACTAGGTATATGCCAAAAGTCAGAAGGAGGGATGGACCCAGCAACTGAGACACCAGCCATTCAGGAGGCCAAGGTTCAATTTGCCTACAAGTACAGAAAGCTCAATTTAGTTCTGGTCTTCTGATCTTCCCCATCACAGACCAACTGGTAGCTTGGGTACTTCATTTGTGACCACAGAGAAGGTCTTGAAGAAAAATCAGACCTCAGACAGATTTCTTTTTGGTTTTTCATTTGCTTTGGTTTTTGTTTGTTTGCTTTAAACACAAAGGATCAAAATGCATATTCTCAAATGATCACATGGCAGGTCACCAGCTTCTGAGGCATACATGTCAGTCTAAAAGCCAAGTTGCGTTTAAGACAATCAAGCCTCCCACATCAATAAAAGTTCAGACTGAGTCCTTTAACCATTTTCTTCACAAGTCACAGCATTAAAGAGAACAGCAGATGTGAAAGGCAGCAGAAGTAACCATTTTCATAACATTAAACTGCATGAAAGTCTCCTGAATTGTTTCACAGTCTTGCTCTCCCCACCCAAGGGGGAAGCAAAAGCAATTGCTTCTTAAGGTCAGTTTCCAACAGTTTTAAGTCTTAGCAGTTTACTGCCCACCTCTGTCTTAGTTGAAACAAATCTGGCTTGTGTTTCTCCCTATTGTGTCCCTGAATTCCAAGTTTGTATATTAGGATTGACAATTTCAAGGTTCTGATCATTCTTAGTCAGATGTTGGCAACTAACAAATTTAAGTGCTATAGACAAACTACACTCATTCCTGCAAATTATTTTACATATACAAACCATTAATCCCAGGTACTACAAGGACACTGATTTCACATACCAGGTGGCGCTACAAACCAAACATAAGCCAAGCACAGAGAAGCAGCATTTGGGATACCACACAAGAATGCTTTATCTCCAAAATACTTGAGAGATTCAAATCTATTTGGACTCCACTGAAAGAACTTGAACCTTGACAATAAAGTGATATTCACATAACAAGCTACAGTGTATATTCTGGTTTAAGCAAAGTAATCTTTACTAACACAGGAACCACTGCAGTCATCAGTGCCTTCTCCTGATCAGCTCTAATGCTGGTACATCAGCCTACCCTGTTTTTACATCTCCATCCTATCACATTAAAGCATGTTTCAGCTACTTTGCACATAATAGAGTGGATACAAGATGCAGCACTATCCATTGTGCTTACTTGAAGCCTACTCAGCATTAGTTTCCACATGCTGAATTAAAAAGAAATAAACCACACTATTCAGGTTTATGTACACATCAGGTACCCATATGTTTGCTCATACAGTGGAAAAATATGTTTTAAAAGCTGTTTGACAAAACAATCACAAGACTTATCATAGCCACAGATTTAGTACAATAACGCAATGGAGCTTACTATAAAGAAAACTTTATGAATCAGATGCCTATCTCTACCTTATTCTTTAAGCGTAACTCACCTATTCCACAAGGAGAAAATACCAGTTCTAGGACACAACTATAAAATGATAGCTCTTTAAGTAACACAAAATATACTTACTAAGGTCCCTATTAGGTTAAGGATTAAAAGTGAAATATGTACGCGAATCAACAGTTAGAACAGTGAATAATTCAGATCCCAAACGAACCACAGGAAAACTGCTTCTATTCTGAATCAACTAATGTAATAACAAAGTCAAAGTCAAGTGGTGCTAACTGAAATCCATGCACCAGCAACCATTATCACCTCACTGAGAAAGACTCTTTATTTGCATAAATTCACCCCATGGCCCGGACAGATTCATCCTGCACGTACCCAGAAGGTCAATACATTCAAAATACCCAGTATGGAAGGGGAAATCGAATACCAAGTTATAGAACATTCCTGTGGTCTCACCACCAGACCTCTCAAACTGAGCCTGCCAAGTTTCATGTATCTCACATTTCATGAGCCACTCGAGTTTGACAGCCCTGCCGTGCCATCCCTCTCTGCCAAGATGCACAGCTTCAGCTGAGGTCCAGGAAAGCTGACAGCTCCTCCAGCGTAAGAGGAACCACCTCAGGAGCTTTTAACAGCTAAAGAGATGCAACTGCAGCAATCAGAGCTGCACGCTCACTTAAACAGCAACAACTGCCGGGACTGCATCATCATCATCAGGATAGGGAGGAGACTCCAAAACTAGAATCTCCTTACTGAAGACTGCCATGTTTTCCATGCAGCAAGAATAAACCCTCAAAAGTCAACATACACCTTTAGAAAGCTATGGACGCCTGAAAAACCCCAAAGTTTTACTCAAGGCAGGAAAAAAAACTTGAGATCCCACCTGAAAAAGGATGGGTGCCTGAATAAAGGTCCCCTCCCAGAGCAGAACTGTAGAGATGACTTTAAGATTACTGACTAGGGGAAAAAAAAAACAACAACCCACGAGGTGAGTGAGAGTCACAAGACCACTTTCTGCTTAATCCATGCCATAGTCAGAAAGAAACAAGATGTCAGTACTGTCATGCTTATTTAGAAAGAAAGTATACTGAGAAAATCCAGTCACTAGCTCCTTCTCCCAAAAGAAGGTGCCTGCAGCCTTTACAATATTGGTTAAGTGCTTAAGTGGCAACAGCAATTTCCTACAAAGACAAACCTCAGCCACTGTACTGATGCAAATACAAGTCACCTGCTTTCACCAACTAAAGCCTCACTGGTAAAGCAGTGAATCATAGAATCACAGAATAGCTAGGGCTGGAAAGGACCTTGAGATGATCTAATTCCAACCCCCCTGCCATGGGCAGGGACACCTCCCACTAAACCATGTCACCCAAGGCTCTATTCAACCTGGCCTTGAACACTGCCAGGGATGGAACACTCACAACTTCCCTGGGCAACCCATTCCAGTGCCTCACCTCACCACCCTCACAGTAAAGAAATTCTGCCCTATATCTGGAAGTCAGGAAGCCTCAGTTGCAAGACATAAGTGGGCACATTTGCTTTTCAAGCATCTGAATGAGCTGTCACAGGCAACTTCATCTAAGGTAGGGTGAGCAAGAATAGGGTAAGATATGCTAGGACCATACAACTGCTCCTCCTTTCCCACAGATGAAAGCCCAGTCCTGAGCAGCAATTGGCATTGTGATCACTTCAGAGCCTACGCTTCCTCAGATCATAGTAGGGGAAATGAAGTGAGCAGCTCCCATTGCTGTCTGCATGGCCTACATTCCTTCACCACATCCATTGTTGGAAGGATCAGTTTTGGAGAGCAATGAAAAGCAGAACGTTAGCTCTGACAACAGTTTCAGTTTGAGAAGTGTATCTGTGTTCACACACAGACACAGGTATAGGTCAGAGCCTGAAGCAGCTTCGCTGTTCCCATTTTGTTAAACATTCCATCAGATTCAGCTTAATGCACTGTTCCAGACCTTCTGGTTGTAGATGTTCCCTTGCTGTGCTAAGGCTAACCCTGTCTGGCTGGGCAGGACACCTGACATCGGCCACAGTTCCCACTCTTCATTGCTGAAGTGGATTAGACAGTATAACTCACATGCTTCCTTACACTCTTCACCTCCCAGTGGCAAACAGATGAGGACATTTTATTAAGTAAAATATTAAGCTTTTTGGAAAAGCGCTGTTACCAGTCCCAGTCTCTGGTAACAGAAAGAACAGAAAGCCACAGGTGAAGATATGAGGTATAGAAATACAGGCATGAAGCTGAAACTTTCCTCCCTTCCTCCTCTGAAATTTCAGTGCTGGAATGGGGGGAAGTGAAAATTGATGCTATTCCTAAAAGGTTGTAAGATAACCTAAGAAATAATATCATAAATTTAAGCTATTCCCAATGCACTACAACCCTTCAGACTGATTTCTGGGATTTATTTTGTAATAATTACTACTCTTATCTAATACAGACCCATACGCAGGTCTGACTGCTGCATCCAGCCTCTCCCCCTGCGTATCTGCGTCAGGTGAAAAGTAAAAGTCACAGCAGAACTAAAAGCTAAGGTGATGCCACAGCTACCCATTTGCTTGATTCAAACCCTGAATGACTAAGGGAGGTGGTAGCAAGAGGGAAGTACACTGCTGTCACTTAAACTGCAGGTTTTTAAACAGTCACCAATTTGCTCGTTCCTATTGTTGAGCTCTATCCTTTAGCACTGGATGCTTGTTTGCAGGTTAGCTAGTCCTGCACACAAGTTCAGATCTATTAAGACAAAGTATTACCATTTAATAATACACTCAAGTCAGTAACTGTGTTGGTTTAAATACATTCTGCAATATTACACTATTTTCCCTCTTTTGCCCACCCTAGGTATAGGTGTTCTCTCTTCACATAAGAGAAAACACTTAAAAGTTTGATTGATTTTCCTTCTATTCAGAAATCAAATACTGGGAGCTCCTGGTTTAGTAGGTTAGCTAAAGTTAGGAGTAGACAAAAGCAATGCCTTGGCATGCAAAGACCAGTGATGAAAGATCACCTCAAACACTGAGAATACCAAAAAACCCACTAAGTAGAGGCCTTTTATCATGCCAGCTCTCCATTTTAAGAACTACAACTTCCTTGCTTTTCCCAAACTTCAATAGAAAATGGCATACATATACTAGTTTTGCCAACACATCAACATGCCTTGCAGGAAATAACGTGTCAGCAACATATGGAAACTACTTGCAGAGGTTTTTTTCCCTGGCATTTCTCTCCCAGCCTGGCATGGTTTTAGCATTAATTGTGGAAGCCACTAATGCTTCTGTTTTAGCTGTTAAATTTGAAACGCCAGAGAACATTAAATCAACAACAGGATGCAGTTACTGTTTGATAGAAGTCACCAAACCTCCCTCACAAGGATTACCAGCTTCCATGTAATTTTTGCAACTAAAATGTTTATTTTGAACTACATTTAGGCACACAGCTTCAGAAAGTAGAATTAATCTTATTATCCTCTAAGTAGCAGAGACAAACTGTAAGAGCCACGTATAAGAGCATGCTTCTGTGTTTATGGAATACAGAACAACTTCAAGAAATACATTTGGAAAGTTACTTGGAATACAGCAGCATCTCACACTAGGGCATGGGGGAAAGAAAGACACACCACAAGCTACCACTATAGTCAAAGCACACGCCTTTCAAGAGATGAGTTGAGGAGAACTTAGATTTGTCATCAAATCTCTCATCAGTGGCAGACATCAGAGCACAAGCAATCAGCAAGATTAAGGGGGAAAACAAACAACACAAAACCAAACATATAAGCCAGACTGTATAGAGTCCTCTTATGAGATTTCATCTCTCAAAGATCAGTTCAGCCATGCACCAATAAAAGGCTCAGGCTGAAAAATTTTCCTTGGACTCTGCCAGCACCGAATTCAAAGCTCCCTGCATGCTAGCAACACGTCCCAAGAGCAGATTTGACTAGGACTTCACAGATGTGATGGATGATACTTGCAAAGAGCTATTTTCTGTATTGCTTCAGAACTCATTTACAGCAAGGGACAAGAGCTCTATTCAACAAAGCAAGCAAGTAGCTTACCTGGCCCGGCGCAAGAGGAGGATGGACTCGCCAAACTCCCCTTTCCACTACTGAGGGGCTGTGAAGACTTCAAAAACATAAACTGTTGTTTTCATAATGCACATGGGCATGCAGGTGTTTTCCTCCCTCTGCTGCCACCCTTCCCGTGTGTGCCACAAATTACAACAAGCAGTTACTCTACAAGACAATCTTACATTAAAAAGTCTGCAGAGCAGCTTGCACAAGTGTAAACGTAGCCTACCTCCAGATAGCCTGGGGAAAGAACAGTTGTTCAGAACAGTCATATTGCAACACATCAAACACTTACTCACTTTTGCCCTACAGAACTAACAGTTCTCCCTCACCTTTTTAAGCGACATAAACAGCAGTCTCTTATTCCTATTTGCTGCCGGCAAGGAAAGATGGATATGATGCTTCCAAAAAGCTGAAGACTCCTTTACTCAGTTTAACCACACCTTAGATTCACTCTAGAAGTGCATAATTTGCTGTTACACCTATTTACTGCAACCTTCTCAAGTCAGCATTGAAGGAAAAGAAATAAAAACTGAGGATACACTACCTACGTAAAACAGAGTTAAGGTTTTTTCACCCTCTGAAAGTATTTCTTTCCTCAGGGTATAAAAGAATTGCAGTAAACAAATACACCTCAACAAAGCCAATTTAAATGTGAAATTATGACAGCTATATTAAACTCCACTATAACATATTCATCATTCAGATTAAGCCATTCAAGTAGCACATGCTCACTCACAAAACTTTAAACACAGACAAACCAATGGCTTGGGGCACACAAAGTTGAAGAGTTAAACATTTCAGAATAATCTGTCTTTCTGAACAAAACAAGAACTTTCCCCATTCATTTCATTTATTCAGTTCAACGACTTGGTTTTCAAACTTTAAGAGAAGAAACCAACTTAAAGTCTCTTAAAATGCCACAAAGAAAAACAACCCAACCTCTAATACTTCTGAAAAGAGAACTTAGGAATCTTAAGATCAATGCACATGTGCACCCTGTTGGTGACATGTCAGCTTTAGAAGAAATTATGCAATTATCTTTGATTATAAATGAGAACTGATAATGCACCGTCCTTAAAAGAAGGCACAGAATATCAGCTAACTCTTTTTCCTACACAGAAATACGTGAAAACTCTTGCGCTATCAAGACATCCTTTAGCAACAGATGCTAAATGAATTAAATGCTTACCCTCAGAACAGGAAACAACTCTATCCTATGTTTCTAGATGACAATATTTACCAATGAGGTTTGTAGCACTAAAGTGCTTTGAGGTGTCAAACGAACTAATATGACAAATCCAAGTCTATTTCTGTTCTTGAAAGAGCCTTGCAAAAGTCACCTGGATGGCAATAGGATCTAAACTGCATTTCATACAGAGCATGCTACAGCTCTGCTGAGTTACCAGGGGAAGATGACAACACTGGAAACAGCAAAGACCAGCACTACACAGCTTCTCATGGAGACCCCATCTCAACGCCTCAAATACCAGCTTCCAGTTAATTGTGTTCACCATCAGAAAAATAGGCTGCACCAGAAACTTAACAGAAAAGCAAAGAGACGAGCACCTGCGGAATAGGAATAGCTGTCTGCAAGCTATGATCATCTCTCAGGGCAAAAACCCCCACACAAATCAGAAGGAACTAAAGCAATGAGTATATATGCATTACCTCAGGAGATGCTCAGTTTGAGAAAGCCCTCCCTCAGCACTACAGGCATTCTCTGTTCAGAGTTTCACTGGGTGGCAAGCCCCACTGCTGCCCAGCTGGCACACAGGACAGAGCAGGATACATTAAACATAGCCATCCAACAACCATGTGCTACCAGTACCCCACAATAAACACACCACCAGCTGAAGCTTGTACATCCTGACCCCCCCCTCCCCGAAAGACCAAGCTGGCCATCATCTCCCCACTACCTGACCCTGCTAGGTCACCACTTGAACTTGTCACAGCTTGGTCATGATCTTGAGGAGTTCTGAAAAGCTGCTCTTTAAGGTCAGTCTACACTGAGCTATGGGCTGATCTCTCTGCTGTATTACTCCCCACTCTGCTCAACACAGTCTCCCTCATAGAGATTAACATGCTTCCACCCTTATCTAAACAAAGCCCAAACAGCTCCCTGCAAAAGAGCCATCACCAACCACCCTCCTTCTCCCTTCCTCAGAACAACACAAATCCAAATTTATCCTCTATTTGACCCATCCATTCATATTTTCTTAACCAATTAAACCTGCATGCTTTCTTGGACAGATTTCTGAAATTGTTTGCCTATCGCTCTGACTGCTACAGTCTTTCCCTTGACCAAGGGTGCTGGAGAGTGCTGCCAGAGGAGGTCAACGTGTGTATACACAAGAGCAACAGACAGGTGCCACTGGAAGATTCGAGAGCTGACCCTGAATACACTGCTCCCCTTCATCCAGCCTAACAGGCTAGGATTAGAAAAGAGCCCTTCTCTTCAGAAGTAAGATTTAAAAATTTCACCTTAAAAGGCAGGTATAGCAGAGCTCCTGCTGAAAGTTTTCTAGCTGAGGTAGTGTCTTATTTCTTGGATGAAACAGTTCAGCATTTTATTATCCATCTGTGAAGCACTCAAATGTAAACGCTGATGTTTTTAGTCTGATTCCTTTTTCCTCTGAACCACCTGAGGATGACATGAAGAGGCTGGTCAACCAAAAGCACGTCAGTCTTCTCATCCTGGGATGGCAAGTGAAACAGCTATTTAAGTAGAAATTTATTTCATTTATAATGAAATTCCCAAATATATTAAATTATCATTACATTGTCTCCAACCATTGACATAGACGATAGGAAAGAAAAACCTGTTCGTATTAGTTCGAACTGCAGCACCCATGCTGGTGACAGGAACATGCTTTTTGGCACTGTGAGTATTTCATAACCATTTACTCAGGCACCACCCCTTTAGGCCACATAAATCACACGGCAATATGTGACATTAATTCTGTGCTGGCCATTTGCAGCATTGTCCCTTTTTTCCCCTTAGAGGATATGCAAACATGAGCTCAAGCAGTCAACTGTAACACTGACTCAGAGGATTTCACTTCCGTGCTGTAATACAAACACCACGCAACTTGACCAGGGTTAAGCAAAAAACTACTTTGTCTGAGAAATTGCCACAACCTCAAATATTTATTTCATAGGCTGGAAGTTATGGGATTTATAACTGTTTTCATTAAAGAGTTCTTAAGTGTGAGGCTCCACATCTATACATGTTGAAAAATTCACATAGTTGTTTAATTTGACCATGAGACTTGTACAACAAAGCAAGATGAGGCTCTCCGTGCCAGGCCAAGTTTATCTCATCACACCTCATACACTGCTTCACTCCCTCAACTCCAGAGGACAACCAGTCACTGATGCAGGACGGCTGAGACAGGGCCACTAATAGAAAATACTTGGGATACTTGGCAGAGAACCTGTATTTGCATCATCTGGCACAAGAGGCAGGAAGCGCTCCCCTAGGAGGGATGCTTTTAGTGGAGTTCTCGGTAAACTTCAGGTCAGAACAAAACCAGATTAGAGACACAGTCCCAAGGTAAAAGCTCTCACCCCTCTTCCAGACACAGGCAACGCAGTCCTCTGGATTAAGGTAAAGAGCGCTAGACATCTTGAGAATGCCAGTGTGACTGCTCTTGGCTCTCTTTAATTTTTTCCATTTCAAATCATAAGTACTGAGACTCCCAAATTAAGCTTGAACTTTACGCTCATCAAACCTTTACTTAACCCCTGCATTCCAACCCAAAGCAAACTAAAAAGAAAGTTTCCCAAATTTAACAAGTTACCCAGTTTTCAACAACTTTCAAATTCCTTCATGCAAATTGGTGCCTTTCAGGATTACTTTTACCAGAGTCTACACCAGCTTGCTTATGCTGGACTTTGACCCACAAATGTATGCTCCTGTTTAACCTAAAAAGTTGCGATAAGCATCTGTAAAACTTCCCTTCCCTGCAGGTAAACAGGGAAATTGGATCGATAGCTCTCCTTTAGGACAGCCTTGTTCAGGATTAGCCTTAAATCATAATCATTGAATTCACCAGATCACTGCACCACTGAGTAATTTTTTCTTGCACTCCAAGGAACTGTGTGAGTCTCAGGGTTAAGCACATGCTGCTCTACTCAAATGGCAATAAGCCAAATCTGTTTAAATATTTAAACATTAACCTCGAAGTCACTGGTTTGTAGAAAAGCAGCCGTTAGTCCAGAGAGATTAAACTCACTCTCCAGGCAGTATCACTCAGTACAAAGGCCATTTTGCCACTTTCTGAAATGATTTCTGGGAGAAACTATAAGAGCATGTAAAAGTCACTGGAATATTCATAATCCCTTTAGTGACAGACTTCTTTTCAATCATGGACAGATGCACATTATGTGACATTTACCCCTTCCGGCACTACAGTCATCTTCCGTGTTTAAAACCACTACTGTTTTGCACTGGGAAAGCCAGAACAGTTTTGAAGATTTCACAGGCAAGATTTCCTTTGGTTATTCCATGTCAAAATCCAACTACCAAACTGATAGCCTACAAACTGAGCTCACACCTACACTTACAAACTAAATAATCAACAACCAAAAGCTCAATGACCAAGGACAGGGCTGCTACGTTTACTCTTATTAATAGGTTGCATGATTACCAAGTTATTCAATCTTATTTTGAAAAGTTTAATTTCCCATTTAAGGTTTCTCTGAAACTGTGTCTCTCAAACAAAACCAGAAAACAAACCACACACACTGAAAGGCTATTACCAGTTAAGAGATTCAAGAATTGGCACCTCTGTGCACCACTACAACCATTTCTTATTTAGCTGTGGGTGAATGAGCTGAACACAAATATTACATTTTTAGATTTTTGGGGGGTGGGGAGAGAGGTTTAAGATCAGCCACAGAGGCACAGGAAAGGAGACAGCACAGTACTTTTGCAACTGTTTCATAAGCCACCTTCTGCTACCTGGAGACCATGATTATTAGTCCTGGATACTGAGAAACCTACTTCCCTACAGCATCTGGCTATAATTACAATCAACAAGCATAAACCCATTTTTATATTAAGCCATTGGCTGGCAAAAGAAAACAGCCATCAGGAGCACACTGTAACTGGGTTTTTCTCCTAGAAACCTTTTTCCCCATGCAGGTTTTTTTTCGTAACAAAGTTCTAGGCTGCCCCTCTACAGGAAGTTGGCATTCACTGAGTGCTTATAAATAACCAGTTTGTAACAGTAGCTTTACTCTGACACCAATCAAATATAAACAAGTTATAAATATAAGTTCTGTGGCTACTATGGAATGACCTCTACAGAACTGCACTTATTTATCAATGATATGCATCCCAAATTCCCCGAATCCAGCTTCCACACGGTCTCCAATGAGAAAGCTACGCAACTGCAACTATGTGAAAGCCTGTGATGGAGTGGCCCTGTAGAAGTCAAAGCTTTCCCCCTTACTTTGCACCAAAAATAGCCCATTAAGCTTACTATATTTAGATGACAACTTACCTACAGGGTACCCCACATGAGGGTAAATGCTGGAGGCATGCTCGCATGCCAAGCTACACCACTGAAGTGTCAAACATTATGCTAGAAGGGCTGCTCTAACCGCTGCAGCTCATTACCTTTGCTTTTCTCAGTTACTGGTATGTTACAGTTGCTCCTCTCAAAGCTCCGTAATGCTTATTTAAAACATGCAATTTTACAAATGCACATTTGTGACACACATCACTGTAGAACTCGGCTTACATGGCAGCCCAACAGTGCAGCAACCTGGGGGATGCCAACAGCTCAGCTTACAGAAGACACGGCCATAAAGATAGCTGGGCACAGAGGGAAAGAATTACACTACTGATTGCCACTAGGCTTGGACAAGTGGCAAAAGCCACATGTTGAAAAAAATCCAGTGACCTCAATTCAAATGGCAGGCATCAGGCCCAGGGCTTGAAGCCCACCGGCAACAGGGCAAGCAGGGAAGCTACCAGTCCAACTCAACAAGAAATAAAGATCACACTCAGTACTCTTCCTGCCAAAGTAATGGCTAGAGCTGCAATACCTTTCAGCAGAGGCAGCTTTTAGCAACACTTCAGAAGGTCTAATGATATAGCCTCCTCACCTAGGAAACTGAAGACAGCTGCTATTTAATTATCACCTTGTAACTAAGTTATTAAATGAACCACCACCTCAAGCTGGCTGAAATTTAGAACCACATTTACTAACATCTTATGTGTTGAGATGTAGCACTATTAGAGAAGCACAACTAAATACTAATACAACCATGAAGAAGCCTATGAGACATTTGTGACACTAAAGACTTGCTTTGTGGTATTAGAGTTCAGAGCCCATTTGCTCAGCAGCAGGCCATTTTATTCCATGAAATCCAAGGCACACAGACTCAGTAAGGCCAGGGCAAGGAAAGAAAGTCAGTGAAGTGTTCTAATCACATGCAGAAACTCAGCTATCTTCATCTGTGTGTTTGTGCAATAAGGTAGACACAAACTCCTACCACAAGTGGTATACATAATGAAGTGGATGTCCAAGAGCCTTGATAATCTCCTGAGAAAACTGTCAAGCTCATGAGCTTTGTACTACTTGCTATCAGTACATCATGGAGTTAGAAAGTTTAACTGCTTAGTTGAAGCAGTGCCCTGCACAACTCTAAATAATTATCAGGGCAGCTGCTAATTAGATCAGTTTGCATGGAGCAAGAACATATACTCTGGAACTACAGATTCAAGCACACTAAAACAAGTGAGCTTCCTAACTGCTTGGCAAACCTCTGCCATCCTTCTAGGCAGATACTGAGAGTGCAAATACCTAAAGGTACCCAGCTGCCCAAGGCCACCAACACATGCCAACTGCAGAACCAGCCATTATTATCTCCTGGCATCAAAGCTCTACCTGATTACATTACTATAGTAAAAGACAACACCCTGATGGTTCAGTTTCATAATACCTGGCTATAACAATTCCTGAACAGGTTCTGTGAACTGTTTACAAGTGTGGAACAAACCAGAGGAAACACAGATGCAATACAGGGGACATCTGTAGCTTTGAGACACAAGTAAGGATAAAACCAGACCAAAATGTCTGTGAGAAATTCCTTCCACTTAGGGAAAGCTTGCAAAGGAAGAACTCCAGCAACCCAACTTGACAGAAGTCTGATTACCTGCAACTGAGCATCCAATAAGATGACCCTCACTGCAACCAAAAACATGCATGATGAATATTCTGTTATGTGAGGGGTAAAGTACTTCTCAAGAACACAATGCTGGCAACAAATTCATTAAGTTGAGCCACATGTTATGTGATAACACATGCTGTTCTATGAACTATGAATACAAGGGGCAGCTTTTCTTCCATGCTTTCATGGTATTGACAGCAGCTGCTGGTAATAGAGACCTGAGAAGGGTGAGATTTCACCAACAATAACAACAGTCAGACTCCACACTGCTTGAAGATAAAAGAAAAAACTCCTGTTAAGTTTGGCTTGTTTCACTAAATGAGGAATAAAACAAACGTACAAAATAGCATTCTCTCTAGTGGAAACCTGCAGTAGAGTTTAACTCCAGCAAACTTACACCTGAAGGACAGCTACGTTGACATGGACACCATGTCCAGTTACAAATATGTGGCAGAGAACATACCTAAAACAGGCAGTTGTCCAAATAGCATCAAGAAACACCAAACTTCTACAGACATCTCCTAGACATCTACAATGCAACAGAACTACTGAGTCAGCATTAAGGGTGTCTTGCAGAGGCGGAACTGGCAGACAAACGATGCAATCAGGTAGCATTGCAACAGTGGAATATTGCTATCAATAGGCTTTCCAAGATTAGATAGTAGCCAAGCTCAGAGTAATGATTTTATGATCCTTGAGTACCGATGGGAGGAAAGCAATAACCAGCACACAAATCAGATCAGAGAGTGCTGCATCAGATGAAGCCTGCTTACGGTACCAAAAACCGCTAGGCCGGTACATCCAGAAGTGGCCAGCACCAAACACCCATAAACAAGCAATATCAAAGATGAGGCTTATGCCCTCATGCAACACTGCTGAGACAGACTCAGCGGAGACAGCATCAACATGAAACTCTTCACATGTTTAGACAGTCAACATCAACAAAAAATCCACAGAACCATCAAGAGCTTCAGCTATGATTCAGAAATAATCACATACACACAGGACTTACATCTAAAAGGTGATCAGGAGCAGATGAACACAAGAATACCTTTCCCTCATTTTCTTCACCCCAAAAAAGCAGGACAGGAACACCTATAGTGAACCACACTGAGCTTTACACCAAGAACTGTACATGCCATTAAAGCAACAGGGAAAGCTTTCTCAAGCACGTGAAACACTGTTACCCCATCTCTGAAGATTTTCTAATGAGGCAGATCAGATGTCTGTGACGACAGGATAATTTCAGTGCTAATTTCTTAGACCAGCTGACCAAGCTCACTATTTCAGTCCAATGCTGTGCACAGTACATACTCCCAGGAACAAAGGTAGAAGATCATTAACAAAAGTTTGGTTTTACATTCCACAAAGTAGAAACCCAGCTACTGCATACACCTTGCTGTAAGAATTAGTTGTTCAAACAACCTGTCCTTTTGCCCTAGTGGGTTTTGGTTTTATTTGAGCTTCAGAGTGCTTAATTGCTACCTCTTCCACCAACAGAAGTCAGCTTCCAGAAAGATCTCAGCCAACAAATTCAAGATGGAACAGTTCATTTTTGATCACATTTAATTACTCCAGTTCCTGGGAGGATTATAAATTGATGTAACCAATAGAAGAGGACTCACTACAAACTATGTTTTTTTGAAGTGTGACTTTCAGGTTTCCCAATCCCAAAGACTGCTGTTCAAATCTGAACAGAACCAGTTCAAATCCACAGAAGGTTTAGCATTGTTGAAAGCCTAGTAATGAAGATGGCAGGAGAGTTCCTGCCCGGTGGCAGCTAAAGCTCTATCAAAAATAAGTATTTAATCTCCAAAAACATCGTTGCAGAGGACATGACATACCTAACAGCACTGCCTGTGGCAGAGAGGAACGTTAGAAGTCTTTCAAACCAAATTTCAAGCAATTCCTCAATATTTCTCAAATGAACATCACAGAAATTCAAGCATAGGACAACATCCTGATACTGTTAAAGAAAGTTGATTCCTAATGTAAATGGCAAGTTAATGTCTTAATCAATGTCAAGACAGATAGGAGAAAACTACCAATAAAGAATATTGCAGATAAAAAAGAAGCAACACTAAATAACATAGAATTCAAGGCACCAAAATTCATAAAATAAGCAAAAGAATAAGGTGAGCAGGCCCTAAACTGAAATGCATGTCAAATTTTCACAATTTCCAATCAAATGATCCTTTGAAAGTATAGCCATGCATAGCCAATGTGCTTTGTGGAATAATCTGTGACAACAGAGAAAATAGGAAAGCAGAAAACAACTTCTGCTATGCCTCTAGAAGAGCAACTGCTGAACCTAAAAACACCTTCATGCACAAATTAGGAAAACACTCCGTAGTGCAAGTACTCCCTCAAGTACTACGCTGTTACACTCACAAACACTGAACAGCACTAACTCTTGTTCCCCTTTCTACAAGAAATGAAGTAAAGCAGAATAAAGATAATTAACCTTTGTTCAGCTTTAACTCCAAACTACTGCACAGACTGAGCATTCCATAAACTCACTAGCTAATCCGAATTCATAGGACAAAGGCAACTTTCAAACAGCTTGATTTTCCCAGTTAAAAAGCAATTCAGGATATACTATGAAACTGAATGAAGAGTACAAACGACTTAACAGACACAGAGACTCTGGGGCAGACAATCACTTCAGCAGCTTCTGCTGGATCATACCACATGAAGCACTTATACACACACAGGTATCTCTCAACACCAACCACAACACAGCAGTGACACATTTTAGCACCTTATATTAATATATAACAGGCCACATTTATATATATATATTAAAAATACAGACATATATTCATGTATATAATTCATATTTATGTACACAACAGATGTATGCTTTTATTTTCTATATATATAAAACAGTCCTACAGTATCAGCTCGCTAATCTGCATTTCACAGTTCCTATTATAAATTTAAGTCATTATTGTGCTAGATTGTGGAGATCATTAGCTACCTGACACATTAGGTCTCAGCCCAATGCCAAGTCCTCCAAGTTAAAATAAAATAAAAAATATGATAAAATAGCCTCCTTAGAGCTGTTGTTTTCCATAACAATCCACCTCTGTGCAAGAATCTTGGCTCTTCCTAGAAAAGAAATCCACTACTTCCATATGTGACTGCAGACAAAAGTCTGGAACCACAAAATGCAAGAGTTAGAAACAGGAGCCCCAAATGCATTTAAGCATGTCATTACTCTGTCAAATCTTGACTTTGTCAAGGTTTTCACTCTGTGCTTCTGCAGTTAGTCTCACAGCTGAAACTAATGATGAAGAATTGACTATTTAAAACACCTGAGAACCAGGAACAGCTGTTATGCACCCAACACTAAGGCTTGCTACTTATTGAATCTAAATTGCCAAAAAGGATACCATGAAACCCTTTTTAAGGTGCCAGCTACTAACGTTTAACATTTCATTCAAATATTTTCAAGTTATGGAATCTTTACACACAGAACAATGTCTTCCCTGGATAGAAAATGATGCTAAGTAAAGTTTTAGCACCAGAGTTACTAGATTAGTATCACTATTTCAGCCACAGTTCTGAAGCAGACTGATCTCAACCATAAATACAAACTCTGCAGTAGTTTAAACGTGACTACATGAATTTTAAGTACAGCCTTGTAACCACATGTACAATTACACTCCACAAAAACAGAGCTGAAAATGCCACCTATTGCTCACCCATAATAACATGCATTAGGAGAACTAAGCCAGCCCAGGGGCTCGTATGGGCGGAGTCACACAAGCCGGGGCTACAACACATCCTTGTAGTTCCACAGGAGTGCCGGGCACATCACAAGGAATAAACAGTTTTTAATGTCGGTCTTATTCAGTAATCCAGACCATGAACTCCATCACATCGGTCACCATCCACTCCAAAAATCTCAGTGATATAAAGCAAGAAGATTAAAGCTTTTCTGCTCCCCCAAAAAACATGTTAAAAGCTTACCTCTCCTTACCACTTCCCACACAGACACACTTTAGAGACAGAAGTATTACTGTTTAGTTCATGTAGAAAAAGAAGAAAAGTAACCATGAGTATCTATTCAACAGCATAGGCATCACCTAATTTGTTAGATTCAGTATTAATTACAGCTACTTCTACGCTGTTCCAAGCCTTACAATGCTTAGGTAATGACCATGAAAGGTTTACTTTACCTAAGAGATAAAGAGAAAGTCACATATTTGCCACAGTGCGAGACTTCACCTTTTGGATCACCCCCTGGTGTGGGGTTTAAGCAGCCATACTGCCCATCACATCACAGGCATAAATCAAACAAACCAATCGTCCCGCAGCACAGCTTCAGCCCTGGTGGCAGACCCTCAGAGCCACGTCTGAAGACCCTACATATCCTCAACAAGGAGGGGATGCTCAGTTCTACGCTTCAATCATACAGTTGAAAACCATGGGGGCGGGGCGGAGGGAGCATGTTTTGAGGAGGGTGTTTGCTTTTTCTTAAGTATCTGCACGCTCTCCTTGGCCTTGGAACAATGGTATCAAGTTTAAGCTCAATGTCGTTTGCAAATGCTGGCTTTCCTGTCCTCGCCAGCCTTGCATGGTATAAATAGCATCAAGCGGAGGAGCGAGCATTAAAGATACTCTTCTGAAACCTCAAGAGCGTTAGCGCTCTTACTGAAGGACCAAAGCAACCCGAGCGCACCAAAGCAAACTCTTATCAGACTGCAAACATTTCACACACGATGTCGGCACTCAACTACCCCAAAAGCCCCACCAGCAATACACAAACCCCGTCTCGTTAAGCACAGAAACACCCAAACGCACAAATAACGCCCTCTGAAGTTCTGACTTCTCCGCTGAGGCAAAGGCCCCTCGGCTCGGGCCGCGCTGCCGCCGCACCTGCACTGCTCGCCGGGGCCGTAGCTCGGCCGCCCCCCGCCGCAGCCCCCGGGAGCGCGGCAGGCGGTTCATCGCCAAAAACAGAAGGGAAAACAAAGTACGAGCAGCGCCGAGCGGCGGCGTCCCCGGCGCGGCACGCACCGCTTCCCCAGCCGCGCACCTCCCAATCCACATCAGGTCCCGCTCCTGCGCCTAACACCGCACCGGGGGCGACGGCTTACAGGGCGACATTAATACTTCTTTAACTACCCCGAGCAGTCCGTACTTACGCGGGCGCTCACCCGCCGCCCCTCCTGTAGCTGCGTTGTGGAGGGCAAGACCGCCCCGAGCCGCCGTGCCTCGCCCGTTGCCGAC
>JANRGW010008687.1:0-12391 GCA_024733675.1 Psilopsiagon aymara | reverse complement strand
ACTGCGGCAGCTCTTTTAGGAGGGGGAGGTGGGTTAACAAACTGCGTGGCTGATTTACAGCTTAAACCACGACATTGCACTAAATCTTTTCCTCCCTGTGTCTTCTGCATTAACAAATGCTTCACCCATCCTTCATTTGTAAGAACTGCTGGTGGTTGAAAGGAAAGCAATTATGCTAATCATTTCATTTTAAATGTTCCCCTCCATCCCATTCTCTTGTTCTACAATCTCTTTTTGTTACAATGGAAAGATAAATACAACAGGACTCTGCTAAACAGTTCATTTGGAACTTATCACATATTTCATTTTCATCGAGTTAGCTGAAAGTATGTCAATTAGCTGCATGGCCCATCTCTGCTTTAGGGTAGAAATGTTCTTACAATCACAGTAATTGTTCAAATCCTTGAACTGAGAAAACAAAGAAACAGTGAAAGCTTTTGAATGAATTGATGTTGACAGTTTGATGGTACTTAGGATCATGATCACTTTAGCATGAGAGCATTTTGATTGGTTGTACATATTCTCTTTGCCATGTGTTGAGAGTATGTGGTGCAAACAGACATACGGCACAGCATTCATTTCGTTCCTGCTGACAGCATGTATAATGGAAGCACAGAGATTTCCTAATGAGCAAAAAAGGCATCAGAAATGACATTGTTATTTCATCTTCCAAAGGCTGAATGTGGCCAAATTATTTAATAATATGTACAATACATATAATTGCCAAGATACTATCCTAGGTAGCAAGCAAAAGCCTTTCTGAGTTGATCTGGGACATGCTCTCAAGCAACAGTTCCTCATATTTCAGCAAATAGCAAACTTGTGTAAAGTCTAAATAAGCACAGTCTGCTTTATTGATTTAAATGTCTTTCTCTGGTTTCTCTTCTGTAAGCTGTGGTCACTACTTACCATTATCAAAGCACTAGAAGGAGCAGAAGTTCTGGCCTGCGTCTAAGCCAAAGCAGCTGGGTTTATTGCTGTTGTCCTTTCAGCCTGCAGCCTCCTCCTGGAAAGAGAAGAACTTGGTGCTTTGGACCCTAAAGAAACCCAAGTCCTAGAGGGAAACCCCAAGTTTCCTGCAAGTTCACTAACCATGGAATATGATTTGCTCTTTCCAGTGCCTGTGACTCATGTCTAACAGAGTGGGAGTGAGACAGCAAGAACTGCGAATGCAACTGAAATCACAGAAAAAGCGGTATGTTTAAATGTAACCCAGGTATTCCCTTACTTTTTGACTCCGGCCTATAAGTAGCTTGTTTCTTAAGCAACTAGCAATAGAGGTTTTGTTATTAATAGGTAATAGAAATTATCAGCAATTATGACCTTAGGTTGAAAGTAGCTAAACTTGAAAACCTTATACAATTTTGCGATTGCTCCCAGACAGAAAGATGCTCCTGAGCTTGCATGTGAAACCTTGGTTGCCATTGTACTGACCAGTAAACCGAGCACTTTCTTATCAAGTGACATAGGAAGCAGAGGAAATCGTGCAGAACAGAAACAAAACCAATTTCTATGGCAGATCTATCCCCTGCCTAAAGGAACTCTGCTATGCTATGCATAGGTACAGCCCGTAACACTTCCACAGAGACTCATCCTGTCTCTGAACATCCAACAGGCCCTGTTCCTCTTCTCTCAAGTAGTGCTGCTGCTTCTTCTGTTTCATTTTATTGTCTTAATTTAAACCTTCACCTTTCTTCTTCGTCCTCTGTTTCCCCAGTATTGAACCTGGCATGCCCGGTTCTTTCCTTCATTCAAATCTACTTGTGATGCAAGTCTTGACCTGGATCTCTGATGTATACAAATGCGTTTCTCTTTCAACCTTTATTTTCACCACTGGTCAAGGCAAACTATGTGCTGATGAAGCAAGAAGCAAAAGCAAGATCTGAAAGCTCATTCGAACAGGCTGACGTGACTTAATTTCCTTTTGGACTCAAAAGAGAAACTAACCTAAAACTTATGACCTAGATTACAGAGTTGAGGTGAGCGATATACATATATTTAGCAGAAGAATGTGAAGATGAAGGGTTAACACACTGAACAGCTTCCACATACAACCTTCAAGGAACGTTTTGTGGATGAAGCAACTCAAAGGTATGAAATACCAATAGAAATGATCAGGTTTTGACCCCCAGCAGTTTTTGTGTCAGCCAACAGTGACAAGAGAATTATCTATGCAACATCCCTTGCAGGGTTTTTGGCGTCACTTCACCTGCAAAGAGCTTAGACCGGACTCAGTAAGCGAATGGAGTACACAGAGCGCTCTATCTCAAAGCCTGTGTCAGCTCTGCAGTGATGGCTGTCACACAACAGCCATTTTAGGAATGCAATTCTTCATGTCTCTTCTGCACTATTATTTGCTGGTTCAAGCCTGGTGGGTCACTTTTGGTCCTGTGGATGGAGCACAAGGCTGCCGGCATTTCTCTGTTCTACACAGAGGCTGTGGATGTAGTTTCATGATCACTGTAACCCATCGAAACCAGCAGTGTCTGACACTAGCTTTAGCTTCCTGTGTGTTTCTGCAGAGCCATCTGATCATTCTGCCACCCAAGCATCATGTCAGGCAGCAGCCTCTCCTTATGTGACCGTAAGTGATGCTGGAACCGCACCTGGTGAGTACAGTTATCCACCTAGCTGTTTTCCCTTAGTGTTCTGTCTGCTGCAGCAATTCCATGTTGCTCTTCCCTCAAGCTTACAGCGAATGCAGTCTCCAAAATGGGCATCCCTCCTGTGCTGAATCCTGGTCTAGGTGAGACAGACGCTCTCAGAGCTTATCCCTCAGGCTCCACATCCTTGCTCATCCTTACAACCCTTTCTATTTCTCTTGCTGACTTTAAGCACCTTTGATTTTTTTAGTCTATGTGTTTATTTACTTCTATTAGTTCTCCTTTGTCCCTGGCCATGGCAGGGGGGTTGGAACTAGATGATCTTAAGGTCCTTTCCAACCCTAACGATTCTATGATTCTTTCACACCTTGTTCTTCCTAATAACTTCCCTTAATCATAGGAGAGAAACCCCTCAGAGGAAAGCATCCTTGCACCACAGCAGAGGTGGGCTAACATCTTTCTGTTTAATTTCTAGTTGAGAAACGTCTTTTCAATGTCTCTAGAAGAGCCCTGGCTCAGTGCTTGCCTCTTAGTGAGCTACCTTATACTAATGAAAGAGTTCTGATTTACTCCTGAATTCACTCCTGCAGTTCAGGCATAATCTTTGAGCACCACTGGCCTTTGCATGTCTTTCTTTTCTAACAGCAGTTTTCATATATGTCTGAAGCTTATCTTGCATATAATATTTAATCAATGAGTAACCTCATCTGATAACACGTTAGAGTGAAATCTTCTGTTAAATCTTGCTAAACACTTTGCTATTCTGACGCATTTAGCTTCATTGTTAAACATAAGACAAATTGAGGGAGAAAGTGTATTTATAATGCAAAACCCCTCTGCTCTGCTGCATATTTCTTCACTTGATGAGGGGCACTGTCCTACATGTCCAAGCAGAATGGTGGGCTCTGACAGCCCAGCAGGCTTTTAGCAGTTCTCTCCACACGAACACAACAGTATTAGACGTTGAACATATGCGATTGCTATCTCAGTGAAGCAAGAAAAAAGGCTTGTGCCTTCCTGTATGTGGGCTGAGAAAACCCTCAACCTTCTCGGTCAAACAGGAACACCAAAGGCCCAGCTTTTCTCATTGGTTATATATGCTGTATGCTATGGATGTGTGAAATGGCAAAGAAGAAGAGGGAAGTCACAAAACTAAGAGATTATGAGGTAATATTTAAGTACTTTGTTTCTATACACAGTGAAAAAAGCATAATGTGTTTCTGAGTAACAGAAAGTGTTGGCATCTCACCTGAAATTATGCTGTTTCTAGCAGCAAAAAGGTTGTACCTTCTTAAAGCCAGTTTGAAATACTAACAGTCTACATTAGAAAGTGAATTTATGTTGAAAGCAGGAAATTGTCTTCTTCAAGCCTGCGAAACATCTATTATAGCCAAGTTTCTGGGAAAGCAAATTCCTCCTGCGTGCCTCAGGACCATGCGGCACGTATACAACTTTAACCATCTAAACGCTTCTAAGATCATGCATTCTAAAAGGGAGCGAACAGGAAGGGTTATATCAGACTGGCACACAACACTGCAAGGGCCTTCTAAAGATGCTTTGCCTGATGCTTCGTAGATAAGAAGTTTCTCTGGAAATGTTTTGTAGTTGCAGTCTATCATTTTACAGGTGAAATCACTGGTACAGAAATCGGTCCACATTATGCTTGAAGTCTAAATAAGAATGCAGCTGTATGTGGCTATGTTCAACAAGAGCCGACAGCACTATGTCTTGTAGAAGATTATTCCCAAATTAAGCTTTAGCTTAGACTAGCTAAGGTGTTTGCAGTAGAATAGCTCAGGTGAAATTCTACAGCAGAAAGACTCAGAACAGTTCTATTTCTTCTGAAGCAAGAAGAAATCCAATTTTTAGCTGCAGTTCTTTATTTTTAATGTACTCTATACTAGAAACTGGGGCTGCTGCTGCTTTATAGGTGTCCTGCACCCATCCAGGAAGATGCTAAAAGATGGCACGGGTGTCTTCATAAAGTATCAAGAAATTATAGGTACAACTTCTTCACATTTCAGTGTTTTTCACTTTCAGTAACCTTCGAAGAAGGAACTTAGGAAGATGCTGAACTGCAGTGTAACCCAGCGGAACCATTCCTCCAACGAGACGCTGCCACATGTCTCAGAGAGGCTCCACACCATTCTCATAGCCCTGTACATCATCAACCTGGCTGGTGGCACCCTTGGGGTCATCATGATGTCCCATCAGTTATTCCAGCGGCGATCACAATCTGTGATAACCATTTTCATCATCAGCCTCCTGGTGCTGCACACCTTCATGCTGCTCAGCATCCCCTTCCGCCTCAGCTATTACATTTTAAGGGAATGGAAATTCGGGACGTTCGCCTGCAAGCTCACAAGCATCATCCTCTACATCCACATGTATGCCACCTTTGCGTTTTATGTGGGCATCATCATAATACGCCTCTTCCAAATTGAGTTTAGGAGGTGCTACACTACAGCCTGGATGAGTGCTGTCTGGCTGGTGGGAGCTCTGGTGATCACCCCTCTTCTTCTGTTATACTATGGCAGCTCTAAGACATACCACTCCTCTGAATGCTTTCAGTTCCACAAGGAGATGCAAGAGGCACACATAGTGATCATCAACTACTGCTTGGTTGGGATTTTGGTGGCAGTTTGTGCTGTGCTCACTGTAATGCAGTTGTTCGTGATCTATAGACTGGCTGTGAAATACTGGCCTGACATCAACTCTCATATGGAATTCAGGGCTCAGGCAAAGAGTTTCTTCTTCATCTTGGTAACATTAGTGTGCTTTATGCCTCATCATGCATTCAGAGTTTATTACATCCAAAACTACCACCTGGATAAAGACGATAAACTACACTTATACAATGAAATTTTTCTAGCTTTAACATCAATGTGCTGCTTGGACATGTTGTGCTTCCTAACAGGAATAGCCCACTGACCTGCGAACTACCAGGAAACCCAGCTGCAGCGTGTCAATACTGGCTTTTGGCAGGAATAGAGCTGTGTCAGGGCTTTGCTGGGGAAACTGCTGAGCAGGGCTGCATAGGCCTGCAGAGCTGTTTGCCTTTTGCAGACCGGCAAGATCCATCTTTCAGAAGCTACTGGTTTTTATCTTCTCTCTTGAGGGCAGACACATGAGTCTTGCTCTAGACTTTGACCTGAGAATTACACCCTGAAGCTGCATTAAGATTTTCTTCATCTGCCCTCTCTAACAATTACAGCATCCTTTCCTTTCTAATTTTAACTCAAAGTGTCCCACTAACAACAACCCACTCTGGCCAGTAAATTGTCATCTAACTGCTTCTGGCAATTGTAATGCTGAAGGGGAGAGGGAAGAAAGGAATTCCTTTACAGGATTTTTGTTTTAGTGATTTTATATCACAAGGACATAAACTCTACTCAAATAAAAAGTAATCAGGGCATGAAACAGGGACTGAATGAAATATTGTAGAAGAAGATTTCAGCGGGATCCTTCTTTCCTCACTTACACAAAGCGTACAATTCAATTTGATTGCATGAAAACACTTGCTCTCACACCTTTACCTTTACTTGCTTCATTCAGAACCCACAAGCAGCTCACTGCACTGTAGTAATTACACATTTGGAGTGAGTGAGAGCAGAGCAAGTCATAGGTTTCAAACTTCTACCTTATGTTATTCTCCCATCAGGACTCCATCTGTGGCTGTTATCCCTAAGATCCATTGCAGCCAAAGAAACACAAGTTACTGGGGTCTTATAACTCCATCTGGAATCCAAACTGAGAAGTCTGGTCCTTCACTGAGCAGTCATTCTTTAAGCAAGGCAACTATTTTATCAGCCTTCAAAAACCCTTTGATGTTTGGTCACTTTAAGTTTCCTGTTGATTTATTGTCAGATAGATACCATGCTTTTTCCATTTGCACATGTAACAATGCAAAACTAGAATAAACTAACTGAACTGTGTTTAATCAGTTCAGCATATGTTCGTTGTATACAAACTTGTGCTGGAGTATATGTTTTACCCATTAGACAGATTATATTCTTTGGGAACCACATCTGTTCTGGGAATCTCTGGTTAATCTTCATTATGTAAAAGCCTGTTCTCATGACTGCACCCTGCCTGTTCTGCTCCGTACAGAAGGTCTTTCACCCCTCTGCCGAAGGCCTTGCTGTCATTCGCTGCATCCCAACAGCTTGAGGCCAGATTTCTCTCACTCCAGACTTCCAGGAGTCACATAAGGGTATCCTTCCTTCTTCACAGCCTCATAAGTTGCCATAATTTTTGAGCCTGGCAACCTTTGCTGCAGAAGTGCTAGGATCCCTGGATTCAAACAAGGTCAAAACTTGATTTGGGAGGGTTAAAAAGTTACACCTGCAAAAGAACGCTGGTGATGCTTCAGATTACGGATGTTCCTTTGAGCCTACTTTATCAATCCTGAGTAAATGTTTGTGCCTTTACATCTCGGTTCCTGGATCCTTTCTGCCTCTTTCATAAAGTGGGAGGTGTTCAGGGAACCAGCAACAAGTCCTCGAGTTCTCTGCATTTTAATCTAAGCTCCTTTTTATTGCATTCATGCTTGACCATTTTCTCTGTATCTGCAGTCACTGACTAGGGCTCAGTCATGTGAGGTCAAACCACTCACTTGTCTCAGCATGGCCCTCTTAATTCAGAGGATAATGGATTGAGCATTGATCCCAGTGTTGTTGCACCTAAGACTCACATTAAAGTGATGGATATAAGCTCTAGTCAATACCCAGTCCCCTGCTGAGGTCTGGAAGCACTGCGAAAACTGATGAAAATAGAAAGTTATCACTCTCTAGGAGGACAATCTGAGAAGTAAATTCTGAAAGAGCAATAATATTGGGCTCAGACTGTAGGGTTCTATTCTTAGTGTGAATTATGACACATCCTCTGGAAAACAGTTACAAGCGGTTGGTTTGAATGCCATTTCCATGATCCAAATGATTCTGGAGATAATTATACACATAAGCAATTGCTTTCATGCTAACTGAATATGTGAAGCTGTAAACCATTTAGTCACCCCATTCATTTTTAATGCCATCAAGTGAACACTGGGAAGATCCCCAGACATTCTGAGGGGAAGAATATCAAGCTGCTGAATGTACCTTCCGTCGTTGTTCTCTGCATGAAGTTCTGCATCAAAAGAGCAAAACCAACCAACCAAAACAAACCCCAAATCCCATTCCTACACCTGACTTCCTAAGTTAGCTTGATAACAGAAAGCTATAGGTGGAGCAAGAGGGTTCTTATTGTCAAAACCCAGTGTGCTCGCTGCTGTCACAACTAGGTGCTATTACTCTAGATGGCCTGCTTCTACCTTTTGAACAGTGCTGAGGGTGAGGTGAGCCCACCCACAGGCAAACCTGCAAGGGGCACACCTTTGTTAATTCATATCTGCTGGCAGCCAAAGCAGCAATGCTTACATGGAAAAAAAGGTCTCCATTCCTCCTGATGCATCTGTTCCTTCTGCCTGCTCATAGAGAAAGCTCATATTGATGATGCTGTCAGATGGGCATGCCCCTTTCTGTAAGCAAATAGAAGGAACAGATGCATTAGGAGGAAAGAAAGGCATGCTCCCCCTCCCTTGTATGTTTTCTCCTTTTCCACTCAAGCACTGGCATTCTCAGCACCAACAGATTTTGATGGGGGAAAAGAAAGGAAGACCAAGTAATGCAATTTGCCTCAGATGGCTCAAGCTGCCCAACCCATACAGAGCAGTCCATTACATTGTGCAGGCCCCATTCTCCTGCCTGCAGTACCTGAATATCATTGCCTTTGCAGTAACAAATATATGAACTAAAGAAAGTGATTTGTAAGAGGTGAGGGGAGAATGTGTGGGGATGCACACTTGCAGAGCATGCATGGGATAGAGACAAACTGCCCCATGAATAATGAAATCATGTACTTCACATACTCTGCTCAGGGTTCATGATTAAAGTTGTAACCTGTCATGTATTTTCATTGTTTGAGCCTGAATCCCTCCTCCTGGCTCTCCAGATGCACTGAGTTTCAAGGGGGGCCTTTGCTATGAAAAGCTCATTCCCCAGGCCTAGGATTCACACGCTTGAGGGTGTCCTTGTTCTGAACAGCAGTTTCCATAACTGCCTCTTTATTCATCCCATTGCAATCCTAGCCATAAAAACACACTACAGCGCCTGCTTTTTGCCATATGCACTCCAGTTTGGGGTTTCAGTACCACCATCAGCCATGGAGCAGCTTTCTGCAGGGTGCAACTTATAAAAGGAGTTTTGTGTTGAAAATTACCTGCAAGCACATGGACGAAGGCATTGCTACAGCAGACCTGCATTAATAGCTATGATTGTCACACAGGGAAGAAATACCAGATAAAACCAAACCCATGGAGACACAAACCAAGCATTTTAAAAAGCCAACTAAGGCACAATTGGGCAGCAAACCTGACAGCTTCCAGTTGCTTTTCAAGCATCAGAGAGAGGAAAGGTTTTTCCAGTTTGTAGCCTTTTCAGATGAATCTGCTGTGTTTTGAACTGCAACATTTTAGGGATGGTCTCTACGGAAAGAGGATGTGAAGATGAAAGAAGAAGAAGTGCTATGGGAAGAGGCTTTATTAAAAACCATGCCTGAATGATTGTTTTTCACATCTTTGAGTAACCATCAGTGGTGCACTGACAGAAGATGTGTCACTGGATTTGCTTGGCATACAGTACCTCTGCCAAGCAGAGTGTGAAATGCAAGGAGCATGAATTTTTGTGCTATTGCTTAATACCCTATAATGGCTCTACCATTCATGCAATTCATTGCTGCGGAGTATTAGAACTGAACACTGTGTTTTATGCAACAAGGGCATGTCTCAGGTAACACAAATCAGAATTCCATGTATCCAAGAGAAATGAACGAACGAATCAGCATGCAAGGCAAACATCAGCTAGTCTGTCTCCTGCATCCTTCTTTCCTAAAGCTTAACCTTACCAGGTGACTATCGGCATACCATGGATGGAGCAAATGAAGAAATGAATTCAGGAAGAGGCTTTTCCACAGTGAGGAACAACACCAGATGATTCATCTGCTGCTCCCGGTGTCTCTTTCATTGCCCTCTGGCTCTACTGTGGAAGCACAAAACGTCAGTGCACAGGCTGGTGGAGCCTGTCCCTTAGACAGGCTGTGCATCTTAAGTCACCAGGTACTCTCATCCTCTAGCTCTTCTGCTACTCTCTACAGTCACCCTAAAAACATTTTTACCTGTTTAAAGGCACTTTTGCTAATTGCCAGTAGTCTTTCCTCCTTACACTTAGAAATCTTCAAAGCAGAAAAATATTTTCAGACAAATGGCCCTTCAAAACTGGGAAAGAGATGCAAATATTTGCTGAAATCAAATACTTTGAAGCACAAAGTCACAGTTTGAAGGACTCATCTCAATAATTTCAGCTAAGGCTTGGGAGCTCATCCTATGGGGTATCTAGGAGATTCCCACCATGCAACCACCACCTTACCTTGATAGCCTTGTTCTAAGCCCCATATCATACACATGGAATAGACACAGCCCTCTGATTCATGAGACAGCCTTGGCTTCCTCTGACAGCACACTCTGCATGAATAAGAATAATTGACAAAATAATCTCACTACAGCAGTATCTGCATGTGAAGCGTTAGAGAGAGATCAGAAGCACGCAGAGGAAATGAAGGCACTCTGGGAAGTGTGCAAAACTGAGACAACAACAGCAAAATCTTAGGTTTTATAAAAGAGAGACAGCTCGATTGCAAAACGCCAGCCATTATCAGTCAAGACAAAAGAATGCAAAGGAGAATGGGAGAAGAAGGAAATGTGTAACTCGGAATGTTTTGTGTATTTATTATTTAAAAGGACAAAGGAGTTAAGAGAATCTGAGAGACAAATAGATAAAAAGACAAAACAGAAGAGGCAGCTCCAAAAGATGTCTCTGACTTAAGCTAACAAAACGTAATGGGTCAGAGGAAAACAGCCATTGCAGAGGTGAGATGCTAGGCAAAAATGAAACGCATTTTTGGGAGGGCCTTGGTACACCAAAACCATGGGTTGCACTTGTAGATGTTGAATTGCCCTCTGAAGTCACCCCCAAATCAAAATATCTCTATTATTAAGTACACCAGTATCCAATTCCTTTCGTTTTCTTCTAGAATTATTATTTTACTACCGCTCACAGAGCTTGAAAAGGAATCCAGTTGGAAAGAAATGCTGTTCTGTCCTTATCAGAGAGAATAAAACCTGTTTAATAAGATCCAGTCTGATGAGGCAGAACAACAGCCTCATAAGCAAGCAATGCATCCTCTGCACCCATTCCAGCAGTGGCCAGCTCCTCAGGAGGTGGTTCTTGGGAAAAAGCTCTCCTCTCACGTCTGTCGCTGCACACTCACCCTACAAGAGCTACTGGAATCTGATCAGAGCAGCCTGGCTTGCCTGCCAGCAGGTAACAGGCTGTCAGCTCCTGCCTGTCTGCTCACCCTGATGCATCCCTGAGCTGCTGCCATCAGGGAGGCTGCAGATGAAGAGTGCCGGAGGCTCTGCCTCCCCGGCGGTGTCACTTTGTCATCCAGCCACAGAGCACAGCCCACAGAGCACAGTGGTGCCTCTGCCTCAGGGATCACAGTACAGGGCCAATGCAAGAGCCAGGGAGGAGAAGCGCTTGTGTGCTGTCTGACCAAAACAGACATCATCTGATACAGGCAGGTCCTGCCAGTCACCGAGCTGTAATGCCACGACCCTTGGACTTCAGGAACACTCTTGTAGCACATAGCTAAAGCTTGCAGTGCTCTGCTGTGAGGACATCTTGCTTTTTGCAGTCTCAGTTGGTCAGTATTAACCAACAGCCTTGATAGTCTCAACATGCCTTGCACCATCACCGCCTGTTACTCCAATACACAGTCACTCGTCTGTATAGATTAAGCCAGTCCTCTTGAAGAGATGGGTTCTGCCAGACATGGCTGGCGACAGCATGTCTGTCAGAGAGAACATCAGGAGCCCTTCTGCACTGTGGGGTGAGTGCTGTAGAAGATCCAGACTGCACTATGGACTTCTCAGACGTGAGCCCGCCGTGCACAAGAAAGGAAAGGTGCTGTTGCAAGGGTAAACTCGATCAGAAACAAGTCTGCACTAGGTCGCTAGGAGAAACAAGAGTTGTCTCTGGGTCTAAAACTGCCACTACGTGATGGCATGTCAGAGTCTGCCTTTGCATCTCCTTTGAAGCAAGTTCAGACAACTAACATAAAAGACCCAACTTACAAGCTGACACCAAAGATTGAATCAATCAGATGCTGAAACACACGAAGTCTGCCTAAGGAAAAGATGAGCAGTTTGGAAATATTGCTGTAAATGAGAAGCTCACAGATACATTTCTAAGCATTTAATTCCTGTCAGTACAAACTCAGCAGGAAGTAATGCTAAAGAGGTGCAAGCACAACTTGGTTCACTGATGAGGAGGAAAGCTAGCAACAAACAATCCACCACCACAGTCATTTCAGTCATCAAGAAATATCTGCTGCCATGAGCGAATCTCTATCAGGCAGTGTGTAACATTTATGGCTGTAGCTGCAGTCTGGTAGGAAGCCATATTTCTCTCAGGCACCTGATGATGCCTCTTCTTTCATTAAAATGGTAGCTAGGCTGAGCACAAACACTGCAGTGACTGGAAACCCAGCCATGTAGAATCCCTGGCTGGTTGCGTTGAAGGGACCTCAAAGCTCCTCCAGCTCCAGCCCCTGCCCCGGGCAGGGACACCTTCCACTGGAGCAGGGTGCTCCAAGCCCCTGTGTCCAACCTGGCCTTGAGCACTGCAGGGATG